>JAOWBH010178468.1:0-18861 GCA_028566215.1 Silene coronaria
CGTTTTGGTTGATTGAGAAAGTAAAGCTCTTAGTTGTACGTTGTGCTTGTTAGGGATTGGCCTGGCTACATTGTGCCCCTAGGCTCTGTGTTGGACATGATCCCTTGTTATTTTCATGTGCGTGATATCTTTGGTATATTTCTGATGAGCTTTACATGTGAGTGATATCTTTAGTATTGAGCTTTACAGAATGCTTTGTTGATTATTTTTCTCACTTTCACAGTTGTCTTAGTTAAACAGAAGATATTAGATATCTTGCTTATTTGCAGGGCTTCCTTCTTTAACTTCCTAATTGTTTAAGCTGCTAAAGAAACATATCTTGGTGCTTTCATGTATGTACTTATGTGAAACATGTTTGAGTTAATCATTGTGGTTTATGCTATGAAGGAAAGTTTGAAGACTCAGATTATGATTGATGTTTCTTCTTTAGAGCATGTGCTCATGCTGATCATACCACATGATGGCAAGAGGCCATGTGTGTGTCAGAATGCTGATCAATGGTGGAGCTTTGTATCACAAATTCTGACGATTCCTTTCTTGTGGCATATTTTTACGCGCCTTAAAGAGGTAGGTTCTTTGATGGTATATCTGGCCTATATTCTTTAAATTACAGACATGATTAGAAGGTCATTTCTATGATCCAACATGTCTGATATCCTGAATGGAGTTTCGTGGGGGTGATGATCTGTTTTTCTTCCTTGCAATTCTGTTTAGGTCAACAAATGTTTTTTATTTATTTATGGGAGTAATGCGTATATCACTCCGATTCAGTTTTAAGCATGGGATGCGAAATGGTGACAGTGTCGGGCATGGCTGTTTGTTTGAAAAACATTTCATGTTTCTTGCCTAATATAAAGTGTCAAAGTGTTCTGTCATGTTGGATTCAGTGTGAGACGCATTCAAAGTGAAGTGTGAAGTAAGAGAGCTATCTGTCACGGTATTATCGCTATTAAGAAGGATTAACGTATCTTAATTATTAACAAATGGTCTAAAAATCTATTATTTACTCTGAAATGTCATCAAAGATGGTCCTTCAGACTATCAAAAGAGGGACGCAGGGAGATGTTAAATAAAATAAAACAACGTATGCCTTTTGGCTTCCTTATCATAGACTAGATATTAACTATGCTTTTCACCGGCAATTTATGTGGAAAGTCTTTTAGACCTTTGCCTTCAGTGCTGAGTGCATGTGGGTTTTTCTGCCCCAAATTCTGGCACCTTGTGTTTCTGGCAAAGCTATTTCTTCCTCAAATCCTTCTGATATTTGAATGACAAAAGTTCCAACTTATATTATCTACCTTACTTGCTGCTTTTGTTTGTCTGCTACTTGTAATTGTTGTTGGGATTTTCTGCTTTCCAGACCTTGGCTAGACAGCAGCTTTGCGAGCATTATGTGCACCAGATGTCATTGCATTTTCAGTGTCATAATAATGTTCTGCCCAAGGATGTCTCAAATGAGTATCCAAGTTATGCCTGTCTTCTTGGAAACCTGTTGGAAGCTGCTGCTGGTGGCTTGTCTGACGTTGACAGCTCTTTTGAGATGGTAATGATAAACCGTAATTGTTAGTATCGTTCCTGTTTGCAGTTTTGCACCTTCTTCTCTCCAGCACGAATGATTGGTGTTATGGATTTACACGTGTATACATTTTAACCTTACCTAGTGTCATTAGAAACTAGTGTCAATCTCACTAGATAATGTGCAAAACTGCCAATCATTCGTGCATTTGTGTGTTAGAATTACACGTGTATACATTTTAACCTTATCTAGTGTCATTAAAAATGTGCAAAACTGCCAATCATTCGTACATTTTAACCTTATCTAGTCATGCATTTGTGTGTTAGAAATACCTTATATTACGATATATTACTCAGACTTGCCAACATGGGGTCGAGTGCTTGACCCTTTGTTTTAAAAAATTTAGCCAATATATGAATATGGTCAAAACAAGTGTGTTGACCAATTATGTAAACATGGACACAACTTGTTTTTTATTTGTTTTTCCCTACGCTCAACTTTTGATATAGAATCATTAATATTAACAGTGACCTAGTTTACATATGGAAGGAAAAACAATCCACAAAGGTGCAACAAGTTTAATGTACAGTTTCACTTGTATAGATTACCAAGCTCAAAGCACCAAAAAAAAAGAGATTTAAAATTCTCCTCTTTGTTTTAACTGGACCATTGCATATTTGCCTCTCTCATATCTCTCTCCTCTTTTTTCTTCTTCTTCTTCAAAGTGTTTCATTGTCACATTCACTTACTTGATTCTTCTCTCTTCGTTGTCTTAGTTAACATCGTTCAAATCCAATTTAAGGATATTTGTCGAGTGTCGGTGTTGTGCCTGATTTGGACTGCCATACACGTTGACGTTACCCATGGTTCATTCTTCTCTTTTTTTTGTAAAAATTTCAGGCCGTCGATTTAACAACTGTGGCAAAATCTTTATTGGATATTCTCCCTCCTTTAAAATCAACCAATAAATAAATTAAACATATTATTTTTCTAACCTGTTCCCAATATTTTTTTTTTTTTTTTTTTTTTTTTAGCATTTGAATTTTGGATGTTCCTCTTCATGGCACCTGTCATTTCACTCCTTCTCAAGTGGCAGGCTCACTTTCCAGTATGCCTTGTTTATATTGATGATCTCTTAACGCTAAATGTTCTGAACTTGAGATCAGACTCTACAATGGAGGACGAGGAGATGGTTCCCGTGGAACAACTGAACGGAAGTATTTTATGTGAAGCTTTGGATTCTCAGATAGCTAATGCAATTAATTCGCGGTTTCTTCTTCAACTGGTAAGCTTTTACCATGTGGTTTCTTTTCTTTCCATGGGTTATCACGGTTATGTACATTTGCAAATGTATTCCCAAATGAATTTGTGATCTGAATATCCTTGAACAGACGAATGCTTTATTTGGGGGAATAGCTTCTTTTAATGCCATGGAGGACAGTCCTAATGAAAGAGAAGTGATAGCGATAGGAGCTGCATGTGCGTTTCTGCATGTTACATTCAACACTTTACCCCTTGAACGCATGATGACAATCCTAGCATACAGGACTACACTTGTTCCAGTTCTCTGGAATTTTATGAAGCGGTCCCATGAGACTCAGAATTGGGCAATGCTGGCGGAACGATCCAGTTACCTGCCAGAAGGTGCTCCTGGCTGGTTGTTGCCTTTGGCTGTGTTCTGCCCTATATATAAGTAAGTTCCTTTTTCTCTATCTTTTAAACAGGAAAGGTCAATTATCTTGGTTTTGTCTATATTGAGGGGCATTTGGTGCACACAGAGGTAATGGAAAGGAAGCAAGAAAGGGATACCTGGGGAACGGAAAGGGATAAACCTTAATTCCCTTATCTGTTTGTTTTGAAGTGAAAGGGATTAACAAAATACCCTCCAACAGTCCAACACCACAAACCACCATTCCCCCTAACCATGGGACACCATGTCACCGATGGGCGACGACACCTCAACCCCCCTCGATATCCCCACCGAACCTCCGTCTACCCCGTACCTCGGAACCATCACTCCTGCCCCACCCTAGAAACACCTGGTCCCAGGCAGTTCCCGCCCCCCGTTGAAACCCCTGCCAGCATCTCCAAAAACCGCTGTCCCCACCCAAGAAATCCCTTCTAATTTTTCGGTCAAAAGGACATGTTTTCCGTTATTAGAAAGAGCCAAGATCTGGATTTGCCTTGATGGAAAACTCCATTTAGCTTTAATTAGTCAATCATACCTTCTCTCCTCCCAGCCCAGGTGACTTCCTCTCCTTCCTCTTCCACTCAACAGCTTTCTCCCCTCCTCCCTCACCCTAGTCACCTTTCCATCGTCCCTCATCGTATGCACCGTACACTCTCTCCTCCCCTCCCACTCCATCCAACCAGCCTCCTGCTCCGTCCTTAGCCCACGTTCTCACTAAACCTAACCTCACTCTTCCTGCACCATCTCTTTCCCTCACCCCCACCCTCACCACACCCTTTTTCTTTTCCCTTCCCTTACTTTGACTTACCATATCTTCCATAGAGGCGGCGATTTTTGAGTGCAGTTGTGATGGTGGGAACTGGGAGGGATGGTTGACGTTGGTGGCCGCTGAAGAATGGTTGAAGCCTTGAAGGTGGTGTCTAGGGAATCTGGTGGGAGGAGAGAGGACAGGGGAGGGTTAGGGTTAATGGCTAATACTTTTAATAATAAGATGGTAAGTGGTTATTTATAATTTTAAAATCTTAAAACAAAGCAAAGATCATGTTTACCGTCAAGTCAAGACGAAATCTTGATTAACTTTGACGGAAAAGTCAGTTTGGTATCTTTAGACAAACACATACTCATTTATTAGGTACCTTTGGGCAAAAAGTAAAACATTTGGTATCAGATTTGCGGACGGTGTAACTTTTAGGTATCTTCTAACAAAAAGCCATCAACAAAATAGTCAGAACCTGAAATAGATTTGTTCTTGTGTTTCATCTGCTTTTCTTTTATCATCCAGTTTGTTTTCTTTGCAATGGACTCTAATTTGTTTGCTGTGGTTGACAGGCACATGCTTATGATTGTTGATAATGAAGAGTTTTATGAGCAGGAGAAACCTTTGGCTTTGAAGGATATTAGAGGCTTAATTGTTATTCTTCGACAGGTGACGACTGTGTTTGCATTTGCGTGGTTCTTTTTTATTTCTTTCATATATTATAGGTTGTGCATTAACTATGAACGTTAGGACCACTCTTCATATGGCCCTGCTTTACGAATTTAATGTCTTTCTCGTGTTTACTCTTTGCACCTTCTGATATGCTAATGTTTATCTTATGCTAAAGCAAGTCAGATATCCATCTCAATTTACCAAAGTTCCCTCACAGTATTTAAAACCAATTAAGTTGTTTGTCTACGCTTTGAGACTCCTATTTACGAATCATCTGTCCTTGTATTCAAGGCTTTGCATCTCTCTGTTGATATGTAATGAAAATAATATTCAATAATTGCAATTTTATAGCATTCATTTGGCTTAGGCGGTCAAATGATATCGACTCTGATCAATATTTTCTTCTAATACATTAGTTATTTAATTTTTAAAAAATGATAATAGGAAAGTAGTTGCTTTGATATATCAAGCATGACACAGTGTATTGCTGCATGTATTTGGATAATAAATTAATCAAATCGGAACAATTAATTTGAGATGAGGTAGTACACGATATGATATCTTTTTGTACATGCGTATCACTCTCTTGGCGCCCCTTAATCGTGTATATATAAAAGCAAAGTCTTTTAGAGGGCTGTGATTGGTTCTTAAAATGAATACAAAAATTGATGTGGGATCCACAAGTTCCCTTTTAAAAAAAATCCTTTTATTTGTGATATAACTTGTTTGTTCACATTGTTTTCCAACTTTTGGGTTAAAATTATAAAACTTTGACGATAAATATATAAAAAAACCATAAATAATGATGATGATATGATATTCAAATATTTACATTTATTGTATTTTTTTTTTTTTTTTTAATAAAATGAGATTTTAATCGAAAAAAGTTACTTCGTAATATTTAAATAATAAAACTAAGATCGAAGTAGTGCATTCCACTTCATGTAATAGCAAAGTGAATTAATATTATAAAAGGAATGAAGCATAAAAATTATTATGTACTGTTTGATATATTATTGTTTGTTTTACAAATTTTCGAATGCATATTTATATTATACTTACTTTAATTAGGCAAACATATTTACAAATAATTTTTACCAGATCCGTACATTTTTTGTACGGGCATAAAACTAGTTAATATTATATCTTACATATGAAAACAACTATGCGATAAGCCGATAATTATTCTGCTACTAATAATATTCTTGAATTTCATCTTGTCGGGGCTACCTTGAAACCTTGACTCATGTTATGTTTTATTTTATTTTATTTTATAGGCTCTGTGGCAGCTTCTGTGGGTGAATCCTGTGAGTCCGTCAAACATGACTAAATTTTCTTCTGAGAGCTCGGCATATAAGAAGCAGCCATTAGAGTTTCTGCAGTACAGGGTCAGTGTAGTAACGGCGGAGCTTCTCACTCAAGTATGTAGACACTTTATGAATTTTAGTTATTGGCTTAAATTGTCTTTGAATACTGCTTGCTTAGTTGCGTGTAGTTTGCTGCTAGGTTGACAAGATACTCCTGGAACACTTAAATCATAAGCCTGAACGGAATTTCACAAACATTTCCTTAAAAAAATTCGTTTTTCTACATAGCGAGCCACTAATATCTTCTTAAAGCCTTGGGTAGTGTTCTTGCTGCTTTTTACTCACTGTAGCTATCCATGTTGCATATCATTTTTCTTCATTTTGTTGCTGGATATTGAGTTTATTTTGTTTGAAGACTCGAGTGAGCGAAGCAGAATCCTTGTGATTGTATCATACATTCATACTCCTACTTAGAAAGGCTCAACATTCCCAATTTTTTTTTTTTACAAAAGACTTGAACAAGGAAAACTTTGAAAAATGGAAACAAGCTTGAATGTAGGCCACTTAGCTGCTTGAGGGCAATATTGTCTTTTTGATGCTAAGTGGTTAGTCCAAAAGGGAAAAGGTAAGTCTTTATGATGCAGCCCAAAGAGAAAATTTTCAACTTTTTCTTAAGTGGAGGCCGGATGGAGTATGCGGTTAATGTGTCTGGAAATTTCTAGTTTGTCTGGCCTCTAGGGGATCCTCTCTTGCACAAAATTCTAGCTATGCATTATTCATTTTCAGAGTTATTGTTATCTACTTCCAAACGTACAGTATTGTTTCGGTCAAAAGTCCCGGTCGTATCTCCGGGGTTTACCTTGTGGCGGTGTATACACTTCATGATAAAATTTCGGATTGTAATTTTTTTCCTGACTGGTTATATTAGAAAGGATGTGTGGGATTACTTGACCCTTGATAGGATTTGCAAGATTTGGAATGCTCTTAGCCAATTTCCAACCTGGGAACTTCATATTCCCTCTGACTCCACAGATTGTTTACATTTGATTAAAATACTCCTCACAAAAAAATATAAGTGTAAACATCCTGTTGAGTCGGAGAGAGTAGTTTTCACCAACAATGGAAATCATATGAATTGCTCCTTCCGTTTCACTATATTCTTAGCAGTTGCTTTTTTAACGGCAAAGCTAAATACATTATAAAATATAAAAAATATATTATGATCCATAAATATTACATTAGTCACCAAAAAATCTTTCAGAAAAATATATATGTATCGAAGATAGGCAAACTATAAATGTAAAAATTATGGTCAAATTGTCGTTTGGAGACCACAAAAAGTCAACCAGGTAGATTATAGTGAAGAAGAGTGAATATGTTTCAAAGACACCGTGGAGAGGTGTTCCTAATGTGATTTGACAATTTACCACGCGATCTCCAAGGGACACGTTTTGCTAACTAAGGAAGTACGATATATTCGACTACCAGTTTCACTGATCAGTTTTTGTAATTGCAGTTGCAAGATTGGAACAACCGAAGGCAGTTTGCGTCCCCAACTGACTTTCATGCAGATGGTGTAAATGAAGTCTTTATTTCTCAGGTACTTTTCGTCTTCCAGTAAACTAAAAGCCCCTTGATCTCCAGAAAGGGTGCTGTTCCTAGCTTGATTCCTGTTTTGTACATCTCCTGCCAGGCTATGCTGGAGAACACCAGGGCAAGAGAAATAATCAAACAGGCTCCGTTCCTTTTGCCATTTACTAGCAGGGTTAAGATATTTGCTGTAAGTTATTCTAGATTTTCTTGTATGTGAATTTCCGATATTACCTATTTGCTTAGTTTCTTTTTGGTTAACTTCCATGTGGCTAATTAGAGGTAGTGTACCAAAAACGTAAGCTTTCATGCCAAACTGCAATTGGAACTGCAGTACTTGATTGGTGTCTTGCTAATTGATGTTTACGGCTTTATTGAGACTCCCCAGTTTCAGAAGTCATGCTTTGATAATTTCTATAAATTATTCGGGTTTACAAGTAATAGAATACTCAAGACTATAGAGTAGTCCTTTGGCCTGTGTCCTTTCTCACCACAACTAGCACTATGTTATTAATAATTGGCACATGAAACTATGAAATAGGTACAAAAGTATCCCAGGTGAAGTGTAATTGGCACATAGTAACTGATTATATATAACTGTATTTGGAGCCACCTCCAATTAAGTACTATAAATGGCTACCAAGGTTTTGTTGGGGCCTTGTGTCCGACACAACACTTAAATGAAATATGCACTCCACATCTACCAATCCAAAATTTCTCGTAAAGAAAGACTTGCATGACAAGGGAGAGATTGGTGCCCAAACAAATAATACTCCCTCCGACCCGACTAAAGGTAACATAGGGGAAAATAGAGAATTTAAGAAAGGTGGGAAAAGGAGGGGTAAAGAGGGAAAAAATAAGTGGGGTATGTAATTGTGTGTTTAATAATGAGTTGGTAGGTGGCCATGTGATGGCATTTTGTGTAAATATCAAATGGGTATAAGGACAATTTGGTAATGTTGTGGGCCAAATAAGGAATGTTACCTTTGGTTTGGATCGTCCGTTTATAGTAAGTGTTACCTATGGTCTGGGTCGGAGAGAGTATGATTTTTGGAGATTTTATTACCGAGTTTGAGTAGCATAGACAGATCTACTCGTCGTGAATATTCATAGGAAATGGTAGAGATTAACTGATTTTAGGAACAGGATCGATTTAGTACAGTATGTTGTTAGTCTGCTGATCTCCATTGGACGTCAAGTACAATTTAATACAGAATGAAAAATAGCCCCTTCTATTCGTTTATTAGGTTAGTCTCTTTATTTACACAATTTAAATAATGCTTAAAGGAAGGATGGTTGGATTCAGTAGCTGATATTTTGAAACATTGTTGGAGATTCATGATGATTTGCGAAGCTCTATCTATTACAACAGGGGGTTCTATTTTCTTGAGATATTGAGCACTTTTGAGTTTGCTGTGATTTAGAGCATCCGCAAAGAACCTTTTTTACCTCCCCATATGCCTCCTCTTAATGAGGAACCCCATCAATGCACATACCTCCCCAATATATGGGGCTCCTCTATTTTTAGGGGAGGTTCCCAAATGAAAAGTAAGGGCAATTGGTGTCTTTTGAGGAGGTTCATATATTTTTGTTTGTAAATTTATGATGTTGGGGAACCCCATTATTGCACAGATGTAGTTATAAATTGGGGAGGGTGTATGAAAAAGTTAGTGGAAAATGAGGTGGACGAATAAGAAAAGGAAAGATAAAATATGAGCAGCCTCACCTTTGCGGATGCTCTTATAAATACCCAATTATTTTCTCTGTGAGTTAAAAGATTTTGTTCTGTTAAGGTATATGTGTATTTATGGGTGGCATTTATACAACAGTATCTTTCTGTGTTTCAATAAGTATTGTAGTCTGATTTCTTGTTTGTATGTCATTTCATCAGTCACAATTGGCTACAGCAAGGAAAAGAGATGGTTCTCATGGAGTGTTTACTAGGAATCGTCTCAAAATTCGGCGGGATCATATCCTGGAAGATGCTTTTGATCAATTAAGCACTTTGTCAGAGGAGGATCTAAAAGGATCGGTAACTGTTTACATGCACCTTATAAGTCATACTGTCTATCAACTAATAGCTTATTAGATTTTAACTTATCCTACCTTTTCTACCATTGATTTCCAAAATTGCTACCTTTTGTAATCTATTTCAGTATCCCTGTCTTTTTTTTATAACATGTCTTCAAATTTCGCAACAAAAATTGTTTTGACACAATAAAGTGCCTGGTGATAATAATCACGGATAGTCTTTTCTTCCCACCAAAATTCATTTCTAAGCGTACATAAAGATCATTCATGATTGATATTGACCAGAAAATGTCTTTTTTTTTTTTTTTTTTTGTGAAATCTTACTTTTTCCAGAAGTCCTTTTCCCCAACTGAAAGAGAAAAAGGGGGAGGTTATCTGTTACTTTTATGATGTTTTACATATCCCGTTCTCTAAATTTTTTTAATAATCCGCTTACTCTACATTTTGTAGATTCGGGTAACATTCATCAATGAACTTGGGGTAGAGGAAGCTGGAATAGATGGCGGTGGAATATTCAAAGATTTCATGGAAAACATCACTCGAGCTGCATTTGATATACAATATGGATTGTTTAAGGTTATCATTCCTAGACTTAACCTTTCTACTATAGAATCCCCACATTTCTTGTAAACATTTTTTTCGCATGCATGGTTTCTGACATGATAAACTGCTCAGAGACTCAGGAGCTCTCACATAATGTTGCAATATCCTAATCTTTTCAATAGCACTCAATATTCTTGACTTCAGTTTTTGTAAAAAATTTTCTGACATGTTCTAAACCAAACACAGATTTTTCCTGGTGTCTTAAATTGCATGTTGTTTTCCTTTAAACCATCGTTCTTGTCTGGCTGTTTCTTCGTATCTCCTTTGATTTCTGATTGTATAAGCAACTTTTAGTTTGTTTAGTGTCCAGTGACCATCTTTCAGTGAAACTTCAATGATTTATCTTCTGTGTGCTTGCATTTAATTTTGCTTGCTTGGCATGCTGATGTATCCAGGAAACTGCTGACCATCTCCTCTACCCCAACCCGGGTTCAGGATTAGTCCACGAGCAGCATCTCCAGTACTTCCATTTTCTTGGAACCATTTTGGCAAAGGTAAAGTTTGCAACTTGAAGTTTTACAATGAAGCTCTGACTGATTGCATCAAAGAATGGTTGAATCAGTTTGGTTGGCACTTGCACTTCAGTGCTGGCTACTGCCACTTTTTCTCTAATTTGCTGCTTGGATGTTAAAAGGTGAACTGAACTAGAAAATCACTTGGAATTTCTCTCCATGCACATACATCATAACATAGCAAGAGTGCACTATTCCAACACAGTTTTTCTTTTTACTTTTGTCAGCCTACAAGTATCATATACATGAAATCCAGTAGAGACCATTTATAAACTTGCTGCTCCTCTCAGGGCGTCAATCAACCTCTGTCATAGACCACCATTGAAATAAAACCCGACTAGAATGTCTTGGCCGAAAAAGTGTAGGTTCTACACGTTATATAACATCATCTGTACAAATTTCTTCATCGCAAAGGTCCAATGAAATTCTCATACCTTTTGTAGAGCTCTTGTCTTCTATGTACCATGCGTGTTACGGCATAAGCTTTGGTGGATGTGCAACTGAATTTCTGTAAGATATAATTCCATGTGAATTGCCCTGAAATGCCAGTTGCTAAACACTAATATTTTCATGTCCTATCAAACTGATAGTAATCACTTATTGAGTTATCTTCAAATCTCTCTCGTAAGAAGCTCTTTGCAAGTGAAGAGCCTTCAGAGTTCCTTCAATGAGAATAAATATTTAAAATTCTCATTCATGTAGCTACTCTTCTGACATATTTGTAGTATATCATTGAAGTTTTAGGTTGTTTGTGTTAGAAAAAGGTTTGGCTGCTCTCTCCTCATAGGTAGTTTCTCAGAAAATTCACATATATCTCTTTGTTTATTGAGGCTGCAACTTTAAATGTGAAAAGCTGTTTGGCCAAATGGAATCAAAACCTCTCTAAGTGCCTCTTCTTAGAATTACATGCCTAAATTCCACAAGGTGATCACTTCGCATGGCGGTGAAAGGTTCCTAAATTGGTTCAACGTGATTGGGGGAATATTATGTGGTGGGACGACAACTCTTAGTCACAAGCTATTGAGGTCTTTCGAATATAGTTACTTTGTGGAAGGCTTGCCTAGTACTCTTGGGTTCGGTTTTTTAGGAATCTATGATTCCTCCTAAAACTTGACTTTTTTTTTCATGACTCTCTAAGATAAGATCCCCCCTATAGATATGGCTCAAAAAACAAAAATTCCCCTTTGTGAAGCTGTCTTTAGGCAGCTAGTGTTGCCTTTTAGTGGTATTTGCCCATCTCTTCGTTTAGGATAGTTTTGGCTGAAGTATCATGTTTCGAAGACGGGTATTGTGTCTTGGAAAGGGAAACAGGATATCTTTGATTATCGACATGTCGAAAACTGTATATGATGGTGCATAAGAAATAGAAAAAATGAATAGAATGTTTTGAGGGAACAATCTCTCTTACAGCTTGAGGTGAGGTCACCTTTGTCAGGCTAAATATATTCGATCTGCTTGGAAGTGGAGGATGAGAAATTGCTGGATTAGCGTTACTAGAATATGGTTTCGTTAAATATTTGGTGTCTTGGTTACGCATCTAGAATTCCAACTCCTTTTTTGAAGTTGTTTTCTATTTGGAAATCTAGTGCTTCATTCACTCGAATTTGAATATTCCAGCGGTTCTAAACTTCTAATGCTTAAGAGCTTAAACATTTAGCTCTTGTTGTGTATACTTGTGCTGCCCCTCACGAGTGTCTTTTTCTACAGAGACACCTATGGGTGTCCTTAGACCTTAACTGATGCCTTGAAGGCCTTTATTACTTACAAAAAATTGACAATCTCATCTGTTCTGGTTGTTCACTTTTTGGGTATTTGGTGTTGTTGGTGTCAAGTCTTTCACGAAATTGTTCCTTGTTGATATTGATTGAAGGCCTCAATCTCATGATGGCTCAGGCCTCAGGGCATAATTTTTTTTGTTTTCTTTATTAATTTTAAATTAGATTCACCATCTGGATGTTTTTCTTTTTATAATTTATATAAACATCTTCACTTATCCTAAAAAAAAAACCTATAAAGCGTATTTTTTCTATTAACTCTCTGTTGTTGATATTCATTGATTTGCTTATTTACGCAAGTTCTTCATACCTCTTTATTGTATGCTTGTCACAGGCAATGTTTGAAGGAATTCTTGTGGATATACCGTTTGCAACATTCTTCTTGAGCAAACTGAAACAAAAGTAAGGCCCTAACTGATATTATTCTTTTGCATCAGATAAAAATTCCACCACGTTTTTTTTTAAATCCTAGTAGCTTTACTGACTGTAGATGTATGTTGTTGCTGGCAAGGTATAAAAATGCCCTTGTTATGTAATTGGATTCTCAGGCCCCCATTACATTATTTCGCATTATTTAACACATCATAGAGAAACCTTATTTGCGGCTGCATCAACCAATATTTCTTAATATATTGCCTTTAAGTCACCCCTTAATATCTTGCCTTTAACTCACCATATCAACCCATGATCTTTATGAAAAAATTGGACAAAAATACAAGGAAATATTGCCTCTAAATTTGGACACGCACCCATGTCGGATACTTCTAAACAAGTCTGAGTAAAATAGGCTGCAACCCTTGACATCCAGTACTGCATTTTGCTATACCACTTTTTATACCATGGCTGGGTGCGTTTGTTGTAAAGCTACTGCTGAAGTTATAAAAAACATCAATTTTATTCCTTGCTGTAGTTGTGCAGTTAGCTAATGTACAAGGGTAGGTCAGTGAAGATTTCCCTTTAGGTTTTATTGGTTACCCCATCCCTAATCAATGCAAATTTTCATTTGTTTCAGGCATAACTATCTAAATGACTTGCCTTCACTTGATCCAGAGTTGTATCGACACCTTCTATTTTTAAAGGTACTGCATGTTGATCTTAGCTATTGTGATGTCCAGTTTCATCATGTTGCTGATTAATGTTATTATTGTCAGCCATTTTGACTCTTCTCATAGATTGTGTTTTTAATGTGTTTTCCTTTTGTTATAATGCTTTAGTCTCAGAATCCTTATTTTTTGGTTTTGAATTTTGTAATACAATGGAACAAAGCTAAACTGCTGATTATCTGTCTATGCTTCTTATACTGTAAAGTACTCCCTCATTTCCACTTATTGCATACATTTGAGTTTGAACATTGTTATTCAACCTCCCATATTTGTCTCTTCATACCCTCAAACCTGGCCACCCCTCTACCCACCTACCGCCTTGCCAACTTGCAACATCACCATTCCCCTGGTGGTTACCTCACCCTCACGTGGACCTATCACCCAAGAAGTTGGTTGCGGGTGAACCCATAAGACCCATTACCATTGGCAGCCGCCTTCCCTCCGCTGCTCCTCACCGGCCACCACCCTTCTCCTCCATCGGCCTCTTTCTTCTTTCCCACACTTGCCTTTGTCGTCTGCTTTCTTTCCTTACCCCCCAGACGACCCTCGCACTGTAGCATTGTCTTGATTTGATGTTCCACGCCCACCCAAACCTTAACTCATGGCGACTGGGTGAGAAGAGGATTGTTGACGATTTTAATGCTCAAATCATGGTTGAGTAGTGGAGGAGGTTGATGTGCGACGATGGTGGTAGGGACAAGGGGGAGGATGGATATCGAAGAGCTGCTACATGGGTGGTGATCTATAATGGTGGTGGTGGTTCGTGGGTGCTGATGTGCGACGATGGATGGTAGTTTTACTAGTTTAGTGCGTGTGGTTCATGTCGGATGTAAATAGACGAGTCGGGTGGTGACGGCGGTCTGGTCGGTGATTGTGGTTCTTTGTGGGTTGTGAAGGCGACGGTTCAGGTTAATATTGATGATGGGTTGGTGTGAGGTGGTTGTGGTGGGTGCTGGGTTGGTAGGGATAGAGGCGAAGCTAGAGAAGGGTATAGATTAAACGGTAACAATTATAACATACCAAATAAGGAAATGTATACAATCGAGTAGAAATGCCCAATATCTAATACGTATACAATTGAGTGGCAAGGAGGGAGTAGTAGTTAGTGAGTTTTAACTCAAATATAGGCCGTGTCTCTGTGCTTTTATGTTTTAACCGAAGGATAAGGTCGCGTACATTCGATCTTTCCACTGTTGTGGTGAATGGTGATTACTATTTTTTGGCTATAAGTACATCTTTGACCAAGGATAAGTCTCACAATATTATGTAATTTTAGTTGTGTTGATTCCTCTGCATATCCTAACAAATAGGTTGAAATATGACCAACGCTCTCATATGTTCTCATTTCCCTCCAATCTTGTCTTTGTACATCTTTCTTGAACCCCACTTATATACCAGAAATAATGTCCAAGTAAGCGTAAATCTAATTTTGTTATTGGTAATGGTAGGTGTAACCGGGTAATCATGTCGGTTGACTATGTGAAACATATGGTGTTTGAAGTTAACTAATTCTGACAGCTTGTTTAATTGGAGGTTATTTCTTGGGGGGAAAATAATAACATTTTGTTCCGAATTTATGTCTTCAGTAATTGTAATTTAACCTCAATAGAAAGCCCTTAGGTTCCTTCAATTATAAATTGTTCCATTATGACATGTCAGGTGGGAAACAAGAAATGTGGTGTTGAGAATCAATGAACAAAAAAAATGTGTTTTCTGTGGTGAATTTCAATCTTGGGAGGCATGGACATCAATGTGGGGGTATTTCAAGTAAAGTTATGGACAAGTCTTATTACCATTTTCCATTCTGTGCCATAGGCAGGTCGTGCTCAATATCGAGTAATATTTAACATCTATGATCCAAATGGCAAATTAATTTGGAATTGTGTGGCATTTGAAGATGATAATAGTGGTTCTTGCCCATCTGACATAATGACTGAACAGTCCTAAAGAATTGATGTCAAATACTGTGTCATTCCCGATTTTGTCATATGCTTTTGACCCAACATATTCTGTTTCGCGATGGATTCACTTTGTCTGATTAATGAAAGCTTTAAGAACATTTTGGTGCATAACTTCAATGTTGTGTTGCTTTTGCCGTGCTCTCTACTTGAGCACCACATGCAAAGGCTCTATCAAACTGATTTTATTTGTTAGCTTGTACAGTGTGTCTGATTTAAACGTAGTTTAATTCTTAATTCTTTTATGCAGCATTATCAAGGTGACGTTTCGGGCTTGGAATTGTACTTTGTCATTGTCAATAATGAATATGGGGAGCAAACAGAAGAAGAACTTATTCCTGGAGGGAAGAATATTCGTGTTACAAGTGAGAATGTGATTCCATTTATCCACCTGATAGCAAACCATCGTTTAAACTTTCAAGTAATGTCTTGTGAATTTTTATGTTTAAGCCTCTTCTTCAACTTTATTGACCTAGTTTAAAAAAAGGTCATTACACTCACGAAAATTGAAAACTGTACTATCAGATACGGCAACAAAGTTCTCATTTTCTCCGAGGATTTCAGCAACTTATACTGAAGGAATGGATTGATATGTTTAATGAACACGAACTCCAGGTACTGCTTTGCTCTTTCTCGGAGACCAGTGTTTCCGTAATTCACGTTTTTTTCCTTTATTTCTTCAGTAGATTATTTTCCTTTTTGATCTATTATTCTATTGTGGTAATTGTATTCAGAGTAGAATTTACTTTGTATTCTCGCTTGATGTCGTGAATGACTAGTTATTTTGTACAGTCAATTTGGTAGCTATGACGAGAATAGCAGAGTTTCACCCAACTTTCTGCACTTTGTTATCGTAATTGGGTTGACGCGATTACAGATTCTATTTCTGTTACGGGTCTGGCTCTATGTAAGACTCTGAACATCCAACCCAGCCACCCGACGCTCGTACTTTGTCATGTATGCGACACATCAACATAAGTGCATATAGAAATTCAGCGAGTGAATGTAAAAATGAAATGTGGGACCAGTGTGCCATGATTCACACAGCGCTATGGGTCATGATACAGCTTTGAAAATAAACCTCACTGGCTTTGGGGAATTTATGTTGCTCTGTATGTTAATGTAATAGAAATAGCTAATTTAACTATTTAAGACTTCTTTTGTCAAGCCTTAACTTATGTAATTTCACATAACTGTAAGATTTTTGTGCCTTCTGCTACTGACATTGGAAACTTGTGTTTTTGGCTGGAATAATGACTTTGGTCTTGTTTGGCAAAAGAAAAGTCAGCATACGTCTTTATGCAATGCAGAGTACATGTTAGGTAGTATCTGACCCAAAATCGCTAATCTAATTGTATATATGGACTATTAGTATTAAATATGGCCCAGTGACATCGCATACAGCGTAGTAAGGTATTCTAAGGGGTCATGGAACTTAGTCCTTTGCCTTACTGTTTTGCGTTATGCTTTTCACTATTTGTTTTGTTAGTTACTTGAACAGTTGTACCCTTTTGCTGATGTTGTACCCCTCCCATGTCAAACCTGTTTCTTCAGTAAGTTACTGAATATTTTATGTGAGACCTTGTGCCTAATTATATTGGCTGTATTGGAAACAAATAAAGCTCCTCCCACAGATTTAACAGCAGAAAATTTAAGTGAGAGCAGAATGGGTTCTGGATTAACTTTTTGTTCCTTATGGTGGTTGCATATATTTATTTGTTTGCTTGTTTTCTTGACCGTTGTACAGATTCTAATATCAGGTTCACTTGATGGTTTGGATATTGACAATTTGCGTTCTCATACCCAATACTCAGGCGGATATCATGCGGTAGGTTTCCTCTGTTTATTACCCGCTTACACCATGCTTGTATGTTTGGAGAAGTTTCATTATAGACTTAGGAGTCGTTTGGTTCAACTAGGAGGAAGGGAATGGAATGGAGTTTAATAGTATGAGGTTCTAAATCCATACTTGGTAAATGTTGTTTGGTTCACAATCATGGAGTTTGATTCTAAGGGAGAAGGGAGGGTATGGGATTCCAAGGGGTTGGGATGGAGTTAGAATCCATTGGGTATCTAACTCCATTCCAAATCACCCCAACTAAACAATGGAATGGATCAAATCCATTCCATTCCAAAGTAGCCAACCAAACACCTCCTTGAACTATTTAACAAAAGAACCTCAATCCCATAATGATTTGGAGTTGGCCAACACAGTGTTACTGGGTTCGGGATTAGAAGCCACGAACCACGAATTGGTTCAACCGAACCAGAACTGATTTCGTCTGTGGCTTGGTTCACCGGAATTCGCGGTCCAGATCGGTAGACCCACGAATTCTATCACCAAAGAAAGATAAGAACCCATAGCTTGGTTAGCCGGAGAACAATTAATATGGTGGGCTTGGAGGATTGAAGGAAAGACGAAACATGGGGAAGGAAATATATATTACAAGCTATCAAATCCTAGTTTAAATATGGCAACGAATTATATGCAACAGCTATAAAATAATGTATAAGGGCTAGTGAATCGGAGCCGTAACGGCTCTATTTAGGAATAGTTAGCAAAATAGAAAAAGCAGTCCTATGTAGCCGCTGCTCCAATGCTCCATCATTGTTTGTCTTACTTAGTTGTGGACGAACCATAGCTACGATTAATTAGTTCTTTTTCTGTTGATGAGAGGAGATGCAAGCAGTGCATAAGGAAATATATATATCATGGCTTGAATAAGTATTGCTTATATTTGGCAATATTTTCCAAGGGGTTCCCAGCTGTGGTTCCCAAATGAAAGGATTTTGCCTTCTTTCCCATTTTCATGTCTCTATGTCACACAACCTCTTTATTTGACACATCAGGCAATAATCATCAGAAAAAAATTGTGTTAGTCTCAAAATGAGAGAATCACTCTATCAAAATGTGTTGATATATCCCCTTTGCTAGATGTCTTTGAGAAGAGCAATATGCAATCGGACAATTACGCTCCTTCACGGTGTTTGTCTTCGTTTGCTATTATAAGATTTTTTTCCCCCTGCTCAGATAAATACAAAATGAGATGCATTTGGTGGAAAATAACTTTTTGATTGTGTTGGCAGGAGCATTATGTTATCGAGATGTTCTGGGAAGTTCTCAAGAGTTTATCTCAGGAAAATCAGAGAAGATTTCTCAAGTGAGTAAAATTTCAGAATTCAGATGGCCTTGTGAAGTTAATTTATGTCTGGCAAGTGGTCAAGATGTCTCTCAAAGCAACAAAAATAAAATGTTTTTGAAATAAGTCTGTTCATCTTGTTTTTCGCGAAGTTTTTTTTTCCATAAAGAGTTTAAAAATGCATATTTTCCAGTTAAAGTTCCGATT
>JAOWBH010178469.1:0-10186 GCA_028566215.1 Silene coronaria
AACTCTCACTGCTCGGTCGAGTCAAGCCAACTCGACCGAGCCAACTATCCCCTCGGCTGAGTTAGCCCTACTCGGCCGAGTCACCAGCTAAAGTAATACGCAGTATTACACATGCGCAAAAAAAAACCACATAAATGATAAAGATACAAAAACTCAAATTACTTGATGTTGGAAGCAATGAGGATGGTGATGTTGCAGATAATGACGATGGGGACGATGATTATGCTAGGCGTTGGTGTGATGATGTTGAATGATCATGATGGTGGACGATGATGATGATGATGATGAGCGACGGTGATTGTGATAATATTGTTGAACGAAGGAGATGGTGATGAACAAATAAGCATGGATCTGGAATTATTTTTGGGGTAGGAAATTTATATGGTGAAAAGTTAAATTAAATTAATAGTGAGTTTCTTTAAAGAGTAATTATTTTGTGGTAGTAGGTCTACTGTTTTTTTTTTGTTTTCCTCCCCCCCCCCCTTTTTATAGATTTGAATTAATATTTAAATAACTAATTTTATTTTTTATAATTTTGTCAAAATATTAGAAGATTGAAAAACTAAGAGAAATATTTTATTGGGTAGAGAATGTTAATGATTGGAAATATTAAAAAGTGGAAAATGATGGGTTGATGACCTAGGTCGTGACCTTCTGCTTGTGAGGGTGAAAATGGATCAAGATTAATAAGGTGTGATTAAGAATAAAACAGGATCGTGGCCCGATTATCGCGACCCTTGCTTGTGGATGGTCTAAGAATTGTACTCCTCCGGTGATATCCGTGAACAAAAGAGATGCCCTAACTTAATCATCATCATAACTTGAACTTGTACTTTCCCTCACTTCATCTCTCTTTTCTCTCTATATATATTACTCCGTACTAATTTGATGCACAGTTTGCGTTGTTCCTTTATTACTTAATTCAATTCAGTGTTGAATTCAATAATGTCCGATTCGAGGCGGTCTCAGGTCATTGTCACCCTTGGTCGTACTGGTCGGGTACTTTCTTTCTCCCTTTTCTATATTTTTGGGTTTCCCTTATTTCTTTATTTTAAATTGTAGTTGTACTACTCCGTATTAGATTACATTGAGAGGGGGATGGATTGATAAAGGAAGGGATGGAGGTAAAGAGGAGGAAGTGAAAAAGAGGGTCGCCTTTTTTAATGCTACTCCCGACCAAGCACGCTTAAATGCAGGAACATATCTTCCTTCCTACTAACCTAATCAGACCCCTTCTAACAAAAATGGCATTCCTCCTCTTCCGCTTTCTCTTTTTCTACTTGAGCAAAGGCGGGATTTCCGAACATGGATGTATATTGGTTTGCTCTTGATTAATTGATAGGTTGTAAAAAGGGCTGGAGGGTTGACGGATGAGGTCCATAATGCCAGGCCTATTGGGGGAAGCAAGCGTTCCATCAGAGATAGACTTGGTGGTACTTCCCAAGATAGAGCCGAATCTTATAACAAGCGGTGTGTATGTCTTCTTCTGCTGTTTCATATAGCTTCTGCTCTTAAATGTTCTCTTGAATTTGTACTTTTAGGAGCTCGTCGTTTGCTTTTACAGAGAAGAGGTTATAGGTTAATTGTTTTTTTATCCGTTGATATCTTCTGTTCATGTCTTGAGGAGTTTATTGTTAGGATCTTATTGATTGATGGGAGTTACTTTTTATTATCTGCCTCTGATATTCTCTGTTTCACAATACCAGGCAGCGTGGGGAGAGCACAAGTAACTCTATTGGTATTGACCCTCACGTCTGTTTTACTTTTTGTATGACTTGATTTCTAAACATATGTTTCCTTCTACTAACCATGGTGCCTTTGAAACATTAAGATTTGTGTCTTAGTAAAGACGATCTTCGATTCAAACTAATGCAAAAAGACACTGGCGGGGAATCTCGGAACAGCAAGCCACTGCGTAATGTTGACCTCCGAGATAAACTGTCAAGTAAGACTTCCCGGCCTTCTGCAGATAGTATGTCAATGCGGCGTCCTGAATCTGCTGCTAGTACACGACATCCTGTTGACCCCAGGGTTGCTGGAATGACAAGGCATCCTGTTCTTGACTCCAGGGATACTAACATGTTGGGTCGATTTCCTCCCTCAAGACACCCAAGTGAATTATCTGCTATTCCTCCTCGAAGTTATCCTTCCAGTACTTTAGAGAATGTGAGACGCAGATCGCCTGAAAATTTGAGACGGAGCTCACCTGAGATTCTGAGACGAAGATCTCCAGATGACTTGCGGCGAAGATCTCCCCAAATTTTGAGACCAAGATCTCCAGAGAGGCTTCTTCCCTCGTCTGCTTCTAGGGGTCTCTCTCCTCAAAGACGTAGAGAAGAGTTACTGAGAAGACCACTCCTCAGATCCTATGATGATGGAAGACCAGCTTCATATTTAAGAATCAGTCCAACAAGAGCTGTCCGATCTCCTTATGTAACTCAGTCTTTTGTTCCTGCTCCTGCTGTAAATTCTGTGATGCCAGTTTCTCATTATGCTCAACCTAGTGGAATACTGCAGCAGGTACCATCTTCAGTATGAATTTGTATATCATATGTTTACCTCAATATGTGCATAAAGATTGTTGCAGTGTTTTTTATTAGGTCTTACTTTTGGCTTCTGCCCTAATTTTAAAGGGCATCACTTTGTATATACTTTTCTGTGTATTTTAACAGCGTTTTATAGCTCACAAAATGTTGAGTCAACTTTTCTGCTTCTTGTTTCCTGTTGGTTGTTATCGGTGAGGGAGTTCCTACAAATTTTGTCACTGCCTTGGTCATGAACTCATGATAGATGCCCATAATCTCATTAATTTTTAAAAAGTATAATTCTGTTTAGATGTCAGCTCAGGCATTGGTGATTTTTAATTGGAAACGTATCTGGTGTATAAAGAGCTAATGGCTATTCATATGGCTGCTTACCTTTTTTTCGGTTGACGATTTCAGCTACTATGTGTTTTTTTTAACTGTAGATTTTCCCCATATGGTTGTTTGCTGTTTCTTCTTTTTGATTGTTTTCTGCTATGAAGTGGCCTGTTTTCATCATAGATTGTTTCACACATCTGCTCTTTCACAATAAGATGAAAGAATTGTAGTAGGAACCAAAGAATGTATCAATGGTCAATCTTGTCTTTTCAGTGCCTTTTGCCCATGATTTGCAGATTACACATAAAATCTGTCGATCAAAAACTTACGCTTAGGGGTAAAGGATGTGGGAAATTTGACTGAAGTTTTATTTTGAATTGTGAAAGATTACGATTCACCTTAATTATTGACTTTAAATAGTCTACCAGAGTGTGGAAATATCAAGGATACGTTTGATAATTGCCACTTTGGTCTTTTGCTTTGTGTATCAATGACTTGCTGAGTAAAGTATTGCTATTGTTAGAATGATTGTCCGTCTAGTGATTAGAGCTCAAGTGTTCATCTAGTTTGGCTTGGGGCAGTTTCCTTGTAAGGAGACTCTAAATAATTACAGTAGTTTGTAAGAGTGTGGTTATTGAGTTCTGTGGATCATGCTTGAAGTTTAAAAAGTCAACTTTGGTCTTGTGCAATAATCTTTCTTAGTTGATACCCTCATTTACTTCATTACTTGTGTGTTTCTGATTTGTTGGGACTTTCTTGTATCTTTGCAGGCTGAGATACCCTCCACTGTTGATAGTTTACTCCAGTCTTTGGGCTTGGACAAGTATGCTATTTATTTCAAGGCTGAGGAGGTGTGTTTATCATGTTTCATTTTTATATGCTGATTGGCTGATACTTGAATATATCAAGTAATTGTGAGATGAATTTTTATATAGCGTTACTTTAACCCTAGCATTTGAGATGTAAATGATACTAGGATCAGAAACATAGTTGGGGCATTGAGGGTGGGGGCCTGGGAGGATTAAACTCTGAGGGAATGAAAGAGGGGTTCTTCTAATTAATGTGGTCACATTTACGTTTTAGTTTTGGTTTTCCTAAGGTAACATTCTGATGAGGTGGCTGTCCCGTCTGTTCATCAAGTGACACATCCGTGGAAATTTGAGCAAATTCATGTACCACATAGTTCTTTTGATAATTGGATATAGGTTTTAGGTAGCAGTTGAATGTCCTGGAAACTGTGAGTATGTCATAGATAGATGTTGTACCTGTTTTAGTTATAAAGTATTGTCATGCCTCATGGTCAAAGAATTTGTGCTTTTAAGAGGAAAGCCTTCAAGATCTTTACAGACTGGGTGAAAAAATGTATAAGTTGTAGTTGTAGTTGTGTTGTATTCTTTATGGGGGTGACTTCTCTTTATTTATGCAATCAATCCCCTCTCCATTTGCCCTTTGTCTATACGTCATCCAGAGTTTGGTTTCGATCTTGGGGATGTGTAGCCGTGTAATCATGTATGGGCTGGAAATTCATACCGCGGCAGAGTTATGAAGGTTTTTAATGTTACCACATTCTCATTTAGAGACAGGTACAGGGGCTTATTTATGGCGCACAGACTAACATCAGGCTGCAACCACTAACTTCTTGATCAAAATTCAAACTGGGATTTAATACCGTGTGTGTAGTACCATAAAAATGCAATATAATGTAATATTCCCCGTTCCATAACCCTCACTTTATCCTCAATGCACACCTGATGGTCCTTTGGGTTGGC
Organism: Silene coronaria; assembly: GCA_028566215.1. Classification (NCBI taxonomy): domain Eukaryota; kingdom Viridiplantae; phylum Streptophyta; class Magnoliopsida; order Caryophyllales; family Caryophyllaceae; genus Silene; species Silene coronaria. The sequence goes on from JAOWBH010178469.1 coordinate 4,631, forward strand.
TCTAACGCTCACTCTTTTGCCCAAGTGTTTTTTTTTTTTTAGGTGAAAGTTTAGACTTTCCATTAAGCTCAAAAGATATTACGTCATTTTTTTCCATACATTATAAACAATTTCCATACTAACTAATCAAATAGCATCACAAATATTTAAATAAGTCCCAAGCTATTGATCCAAAGTTCACGAGAATGAGTTCTCTTGCCCAGCAGACGAGTTGCCACTCTCAGCTTTATTAATTTGAAAATCTCCTTGAGAATGATATTTGGTCTCTGAACACTGCCTTGATGCCTTGCCTGATTACGCTGCCTCATATGTAGTAATATGCAGCACTAAAGGCACATATGACCACTCCTTTCTTAACTTTTGTCCAGGGCCTAGCATTTGCCCAAGTGTTTGTTGTTTGAAATGAAGAGAACACTTGATTCAACTTTATTTGGACTTTCGCACACCTCGTATCTACAAATGCCTTGAGGTATTTGATGATTTCCATCCAATATTCTACACTTCAAATATTCTGGAAAATATGTGTACCAGTTAGGCTATCCCATGTTTGTGCATCCAAAATACCTCTGGGCTTGGCTAACATTCCCAAACTGGTTCATAAGTAGTACTGTATATAGCTTTGGTTTATGTCTTTATTTTTGGATTATTTTAAGGGCTTTAGCTCAGTTATAGCGTTTTAGATACCGTGTTCTATAGTTTTATTCATCTCTGAAGACCTCCTTTTGTGGTCTGTGGTCTGTGCTCAGTAAGTATATATGCAAAGTATGACCTTGGTTTACAGCTTTTGTGAGGTTATTCTAGGATTCTGAGGTCAGTTATGAGTCACCCTGTTTATTCATCTCCAGAGATCCCATCGTATGATGTGAGCTCATTATTTTGTGGAAATTGATGTGTTGTCGTTACAATCACATCTCATACTTCCAAAAGCAATGTTTCGTAAATATGTCTTAATAGCATTATGATTTCTGTGACAAATATTGTACTCCCCTTACTGGGTTAGTTTTTAACATTCTTGAACCGAGTTTTTAAGCCAAGAATTTCCGATATAGGATTCATTCTATTTCTATGTGCTGCTACACTCTTTCTTGTGTTTATTTTTTATGTTGATTATATCTTTGTTTCTAATTGTGGCGGGAACAGGTAGACATGAACGCATTAAGGCAGTTGGGTGACAGTGATTTGAAAGACTTGGGCATACCTATGGTAATTAATATAAATTTGTTCTTCTCATTTTCTTCTTTATGCTTCTCTTTGTTCCAAAATTTCTTCACTAGATTCTCTATACTGTAGCTCTCTGTGTCTGGTTTACTGGCTACATACTGTAAATTTTAAATGTGCGCTTTTTCCGCACAGTGGCTACCTTCTGTGCTGAATGATATAATATGCGTGAATTCCAAATGAGCCGAATGATAAAAAATTAAATATAAGTAATTGATGCTAATGTACACCGTGTCTTGTATGAGATAATCTCATATGAAAGAACAACCCAATTCCTAACTTATTCCTCATTTACTCGTTGCGTTAATGGGTTACCTGGTCTCACATAACTAGCATGTGAGACGACGTCTTATATCATTATTTGTGAATTATTGTGAGGCGCAAGTATTGCAATCCTTTATACCGAGTAGTACCTATCATTACAAATTACTACTATGGCATTACCAGTTATTGATCTTGTTGTAACGCCAACGCTTTTATACAAAGCAGTAGACGTCAGTACTACTCGTAGTTTTTAATCTTGTTGTAATGCTATGGCGGATCTCTTACAGGGGCCTAGGAAAAAGATTCTCCAAGCTGTGATGCCTCGTGCCCGGCGTCAACTGTGAGATTATATTCTTGTGAAGATACGGAAGGAACCCTGCTTTTATGGTAGCATGTCAAGTTCCTCGACTGTGGATGACATTTGATATAGTGACTCTTGGGTTTATAACCTAGCGAGCCTTTAAACTATGAATACGAATATTGAGGGGAAGTCGTGGGTTTGTATGGTATATTTTGAAGGTTGGCCATGTTTTTACAAGAGAAATTCATGAATGTCATCTAGAGAAAAGGCTGCGAAATTCAAATCTTTAATGATGATCAGCCTTAAAACTGTCAACGTTGATTTTGTGCTGGTAGATGATATATCAAAATGCGATTCCGGGGATCTTCGAACTCCTCGAACACTTTATTGGCAGATAATCTTCAAACTCCTTGATTAGATAATAGTTACACTAAGGCTTTGTTTGGATAGGAAAAATGGAGGGACATGGAGGGGAGGGGGAAAGAGGGAAGAGAAAAGAAGGGAAGGGGAGGGGAGGGAAAATAAAAAAGGTAATTTTCTCTTCAAATCTTGCCTATGTTGGTGGGAAAATAATTTGCCTTGTAGGAAGGAAATGGAGGGATTCATTTTCCCTTCCCCTCCAAATCCCTTACCTTCATTTTGCCAACTCAACGATGAATTTATAATCCTTCCAATTCTCTCCCCTACCTTTCCCTCCAAATCTTTCATTCCAAACACACCCTAAGGGTGAGCAAAATCGTATAACCGAGATAGTTTTAAAATGGTATTTACGGTTTTTAAAATCACAAATGTGCTGATAGGGAACTAACCTAGTTTAACCGTATATAAAGTAAGGGACGTGCTAAATTTCGCACACAATTTTACTAAATCCCGCGTATTTTTTCACCTTATTTTGAATTTACCCTTCTCGTTTCTCACATCCACCAAGATAGAGTCAAATCAAAGAACCAATAAAATCCCAAAAAAGTATGGATTAACCTTTATCACCATATGTCGTAGATCATATGCCTAATCAGGAAGAATCAATCAATCATATTGGTCCACTTTTCCAGCATTAATGGAGGTTATTTCCCTAACTCGTCCAATATTCTCATACAAATCCGACGACAATCCCTCGCGCCGACCACTATTGCATTCCCCGACCACCTTACTCCGGCCGACTCACTGACCCGTCGACCCCACAACCACCCCTTCAACAACCCAACATTGTAATCTAACATCAATCCAAACCCTAGTTGTAATTAAACCTCTTTATTATTAAAAAAAAAACATTAATTAAATTGATAAAAAGGCCGATATTAATAAAATTGTTGATAAAATGAAGATATTACTTGTGCTATGTACGAATTACGATCCATAATTGTTGAACTATTAACGAATTGGTTAGGTTTTGAGGGAGAGAGAATGGAGAGACTTCATTTTAATTTTTTTTAAAAGAAGAGTAGTTATGGAATAGTTGGGACAAAGTGCGCGGTATTTAGCAATTACGTAGAGTAAATATCAGGAAAAATAGGATCTCCTTGCCTTAATCGCCTCTTACCATTAAACCATGGAGCTGACCATTTAAAGCAATTGTGTATGTTGTAGTAATCTTACATCTTATCTATATATAAAACTGAGTTGAAGCATTGTGGATAGGGATGGCAATGGATAGAATCTGGATAGGGTCCTATAGGATCCATATCCATATCCATATTATATATGTTGGATCCAGATCCGACCCATCCGCAGGGACCAAATTTTCCAGATCCATATCCATATCCATTGGATTTGGGTCCCAAAAGGGTCAGATCATTTTCAATTCCTTTATTTAATTTTTCATTTTTTAAATGTAATTTTATTATCAAAATTTAATAAAACGCATTAAATTATTTACTAAGGATTATAGATACAAAATATGTCAACAATAAGCATGATAAAGTGACAAATTACTGCGTAAGTTATGATTAGGATAATGAAAAATCTATTTGTAGTTTCGAACATTGAAATTATGTTGTAAATTCGTTAATAACCTATGAAATAAGTAAAGTGACATGATATTTGAGTAAAAAGATAACAAATATGACTTTTATAAACTAAGTTTTTTTTATATATTTAAAAATAAAATAAAAAAAATAAAAAATATGGATCCATGGGTAGGGTCTGGATCTTAACAACAAGATCCAGATCCAGATCCGCGTAAAATTTTTAAGATCCATTTTCGACCATTATCCATTGGATCCATAAACGTTAGATCCATATCCGCTCCATTAGGGTCCGATCCGTGGATCTAGGAAGGGTCCTGGATCCATTGTCATCTCTAGTTGTGGATTGTCATGTGTCAACTCAGCCTTTATTACAAGCATTAATTACAGTCAAATCACTAAATAGATGTTGTAAAATTTCAGTACCAAATTAACTACATATTCATGTATTTTTTTTATCTATATTACATTGAACAAGTACGATTAAACTAATTTTCATGAAAAAAAATATTTTAAGAATAATTTTGAAATTTGAACATTAAACTTATCAAGAAAAATGTATTCATATGAATATAAATTCATTGTATTTATGAAATATGTGAAACATAGAGAGAAATTAAATGAGTGTGTCCTTGCAATATATTCTTTCAATAAAAATTATATTGAGAAAGTACAAAAAATTACATAAAATCAATCCAATTAATGTTTTTATATGAACATATATTTCATTTTATTTATAATTTAATAAATAATATTTTAAAATATGAGAATCACATATTTCATATAATTAATTTTGGTTTGCACAATGTCTATTTGCCATTTTCCCATTATCATTAAATTCAAGTATTATAAATAATGAGTTAAGAAAAATAAATGGTATTTTAAATTATTTAAGCAAAATAAAATCTAATATAAACATATGTGCATATGAAGATAAACAATTGCATGTATATTTGCCTACGTGCATATAATGAAGCTATTTATTATCCAACTTAAGTTTATCTATAAAAATTGTGTATTATAGGTGTCATTATACAAAACAAAATTTCTATTAAGAAAACTAAAATCAAATGCATACATGAAGTATGCATAATAAATCCACAAACACTTAGTTATTAACGGTGAAGATATGCAATGCATGAATGTTGAACAAAAAAAAAGATTATATACTTTAAATGTTTAATTACTTTTAAAAAATTATATACAGTTATAACTAACATGTTATTTTCAGGTTTATGATTAGTAATTTTAGGAGTGGGGTATATACTCCGCAAAACAGCCATATAACATGTTAATAAATCAATTAATCAAATAAGTCAACATAATGTATTAAAAAAATATATGAACTAATTTTGTGTAATGATGAATTTTTAAAAAAATCGAAAAAATTACAATTTTTTTATAAATTTAGTTTTCTTCTAATAAGCTATATATTTGTACATAATTCGTACTAATCAAAATAAGAAAAAGCATTTTTATAATCAATAAGGAAGATTGATATGTTAAACTTTTTCATAACCTTTAATTAATGAAATTCTAACTTTTAGTTAAATATATAAATCAATAATTTAAGATAATATATATAAATAACATCAAAAAATTTATCGTGTGAAGTACGAGATTCTTCCTAGTCTATATATAAAACTGGGTTGAAGCGTTGTGGATTCGCCACATGTCAATCCAGCCTTAAATAATCCAAGCATTAATTACAGTTAAATCATTAAATAAATGTTGTAACACCCCGCGATTACCGTAATTTCAAATTACCGCTTTAAAATGAATTAATTAATATTTTAATGTTATTTTAAT
>JAOWBH010178480.1:0-10185 GCA_028566215.1 Silene coronaria
GGTGGAGAGTACTCGGACACGAGCTGGTTCGTGGCATTTGACATAGACTATGAGTTTAGTTATTGAGTTGTAATCTTCCATTATTCCGCTGTAAACTTTTATTATCTTGTTGATTATTTAATATCGTTTCATTATGGTTACTATGATGTCTACTACCTCGGGAAACCGAGATGATGACACCGCATCTTGCCAAGGAAGGTCTTGCTGAAGGCTCCTAGGTAGGGTGGGGTGTTACAATTTTATTATGCATAATAAGCAATATCAATTTTGTTATGCAATTCCAACTCATTCACGTGAACCTACTTTCTCATGTTTTGTTTAGGGCTTAATAAGTTTAGTTTACATGATTTCCCTTTATTTTTTATACCAATTTAACTGTAATATTAAAATACGAAGTAATTGTGTATTCATTAAATATATAGGATGATGAATTGATATTTTTTACTTAGCTTATAATTTAGTTAGCGTCATTTTATGAAAATTATTATTAAATTTATAATATATTTTTTGTCAATGAGATATGTAATTATTAATATAGTATATATTTATATTTTTCTCTAAAAATAGTTGACATAGTTCAACAATTACACCTAATTAATCTGTTAAGATATTCAATATTTGTAATGTTTTTATATACGTAACATGACTAAATCGGCTATAATTTGAATATCATAATTTTAAAAGTAACCCGTGCAATAAGTGCACAGGATTAAAACTAGTATATTATGTGATTGCTTATAAATAATAATCAAATGATAATTAATTTTGTTATTTTAATTCATATCCTGTAATTTGTTCATAGTCTGGTTTTATTTTAGAGTTGATACAATATAACAACTATGACGTTGGTTGGTGAAACAAGTCAACAACTGTTGTTTAACTTCCGTTCTCCACTCTCTAATATTACAAATGGTACTCCATAATTTACCATCTTTCAGACTATGTCTTACGATGACAATATACAGGAGTTAAGGACAACCCTTATTCTCATATAGGTATCTATCTTCCAAGACTAGTTTTACTCGACACCTTTAAGTGATAATTTTAAGGGTAACGAGTAAGCGATATTTTTTTTATTATGATTTACAATAGTAATAAATGCATATTTAATACATCATCTAATAGGATACATAAAACAAATTTCCATAATTTATAATTTTATTAGATTTTTTCAACTATTTGCAAATTCTATTTATTGCATGTCTTTTTTAGAATTTTAATTTTTACAGTTATTAATATTTATGCGTAGAGTTAAATATTTTGAATAACAAATTTAAGTAGCAAACCCGTGCAATTTTGCACGGGGTTAAAACTAGTTGCATTAAAATAAACATCCATATATGACAATTGGGGTTTGGTTGGCCATCCCAGTCACATATCATTGGAAGTTTGGAACTATGAAGGATACAAAACAAGATCACTTTCTAAGTTATATCACCAGTCTTAACTTTTGAGGTCCAAGAACGAAACAAGATCACAGCAACATTACATACCATCTTCCAAAAACAATGCTATTCGAAATTTGGGAGAGTAGAATGAAATACTGACCAAGGGTTACAAATAGACGGTGATCTGTCATTCAGTGTCCTGCAAACCATCCTGATAATCCCATTGCATCGACTAATACTTATCCGACGGACCTACATTACAATACCTAGACAAACTAGAAAAACAAGGTCGTCTTCATCGACATTAGGATACACAACGATAAGTAACATGAGACTGTGTAATCTCCCCGGTGTACATCACTTTGACCACCTGCCCCTTCTCAAGTCCATAATAACGGGAAATGGCATCCTTCACTGACATCCGAGGAAGCTGAAAGGCAAGATGAGATGACTTAATGAGCAGAACAAAGAAATTGATGAAAGAAACAACTTGGTAAGAGATTCGTAAGCCATAGGACAAAGTTAAGTAGTTAACTACTCAATTTCAACAGATTGACAAGAAGCATCTCAAGTTGATGTAATAACCTACATCTAGGTGAAAAAGAACATGGTTCCAAAATAAAATCGAAATTTCATGTAATGATCCCACTACAATTTTAAATGCACTTTCAGAAACTTAATCTTTAAACTCCAGGATTTACAACCTGCAATACTTGACAGTTGACAGTCAATATACAGGCTCATTTGGTTGTGCTTCTTTTATTAAAAAAAAATAGCAGTCATTCAATGCTATTCACGATGAAATTTCCATAATGTTATCCTGAAAGGGTGAAACAGCCTGTATGTCTTAACTCTTAACAACACACGGGTAAGGCTGCAAATACATCTGACCCTTTTAGCCTGCCATTTGTGAGGAACCCTTCAGTCATTGAACAATGTTGCTGTTGTAAACTGTGGTAGTCAATTGCTGAATATAACCTATCCTTTGAGTAAATATTATGCAACAGCTGACAATCTAACAAACAAATACACACACGAAGCAGTTTGATCCTCAACCCATGATATAGCTCTTAGTGGAAAAACATGCCAAAGCTTCATACACGAAATGATATCATAGACGTAGAATGCTCAAATAAACAAGTTGAAACATTTTTTTATAATTCAAGACAACTAACAGGATGTTGAAATTACATCACTCCTGAAGCACCAGATATCAACAACTTCAGTAGTATTAATGTTTCGAAAGTCTTCAGTCTTATCGTAAGATGTCGGATTCTAGGTTTCCTCAAGTATACCAGCTATAGATAATGCAACTATCAATACAGTTTTCACAAATGCACAAATGCAACAATGCTATAATAAAATAAAAACTTGATTGCTGAAATAATTCAATAAACAAAACAAGGAAGACAATTAAAACCTGCTTCTCTTCCAAATTGTATTTCTTTAAGAGTTTCTCTTTCTCCTTGGCAGTCAGCACACGGTGTCTTGGCTTCAGAACATGCTTTGTGATATTCACTAGCAAATCAGTTATCTAGAGAGACATAGAAAATATATGATTAGTACTCCATTTACGAGGGCATCACTTGAATAATCATTCGACAAAGACAGAGGGAAAATGTGCTAAACAAAAATATTGATGTCTAAAAGCACGTACATGAAGTAAATGCACAACTTAGCAAGATGATAACTAAGAAGTAGGTCAGCAATACCCAGTAAACTTACTTGAAATGTTTCAACTTTAGAATGGAAGATGTCTAAAGCTTTCGCAGCTGGGCCTGTTAATCTATTCTCCACTATCAGTATTATGCCACTCAAACTTTCCTTGTCAACAATTTGGGAACCAATGATACGTATCGTTGACACTTTCACCAGCTGAGGCCCACAGAATATCACCAGAATCTGCATACATAGGTTAAAGTAGCCAATTAAGAACAGTTGGGATAAAGAACAAACTTAAGATTATCCCACTTGTAACCATGGATTCAAGTTGCTAGATCAAACATCACAACAAAGACAACGGCACAATAATGCAACCGTGTCTAGAGCAGCTTTTATCTTAAGATTGACAGTGTGTAGTGTAAAGATCCAACAAATCGTAGGAAGTGATCAAGCTTCACTATGATTGACTCCATTACAATTGGGCCACAGTGTTAGGACATAGGACTAAGGATAACTGATAGAAATCATGTGCAAGGTCCTAAAAGCCATTGCTTTTCCTTCCCCTGGCAACTTCCTTTGTGAGTTTACAGTTGCCAATTTCAGGATATACCGTTTGAAATTGGTGTTTGTGGCTTTGTGCTTTCAGTATGTTTTCCCCTATACTAGCCCAACTATATCCCTTTGTAATATTCTTACCATAATTTGAAAGGACTGAATTGAGTGAAACAGAGATTCCTTAGCTCTATTTAGGAGAGTTCTTCTGATTCCCATTTCCTAAATGATTAAGCTCCTAACAATCCTTATCTAATAACTCTGCAGGCTAAGAAAAACTTGTCAATCCAATACAATGTGATATACATATGGCGTAGTTTTGCTGCTGGTAATGGTGATGGTTGTTGCAAAAAAGACATGCATTTGTCTCACAAGTAAATGCCCCAAATTGAGTTATTTGTGTTCTAGAACTATGGTAGATTGGTAGTCCACATCCCAGTATCCCACATATATATCTTATTTATTGCATCAGCATGTAAATGGCGCTAACCAAAGCTCTCAATTTAGGCACATGCAAGATGAAAGCAATCACTGTCAAGGCCTCCAATTGAACCAATAAGCCCCATTCGCCTTTCATTACACGAGGATTTTGAACATTGGGGTTTAATAACGAAGATGAATAGACCGATACAGTATCAAACAACAAGCAAGAACGCCTTACATTTGGTTCTCACTTACCATAAATTAAATTAAACGACCACCCTCAACATAACATAAGTTTTGCTATCAAAACACTTTATTCAAAACCCAATAATTCAATACCTTACACATGCAAGATAACTACAAACCATGAAAAATCAAACACACAAAAATCCCTACTCATGAAAACAAAAATTCAACAAGGACCCAGAAAATCCTCCAACTTCAATTTCAAAAATCCAAAATATACAATTAAAGTAATCTTCCAAAACCAAGAACAAAAGAATCATTCTTTTACCAAAAAAAAAAAAAACTGATAGAAAAATCACTCAAATTGCTTGCTTTTTAATCAACACAAAAAAATTACAAAAACCCAGAAAACCCTTTAACCTTAATTACACAAAAAGATTTTATTTTTTTAAGGAAAAATGATGATAGATAAATCACTCAAAATGCTTACTTTTACTAATCAAAACAAAACGAAACAAAACCCAGAAAACCCTTTAATCTTAATAACAGAAAAAACACAGAAACCATTCAACAATCAACAATTTCAAAAAATTCCTAAAACGAACAACGCAAAAAAAAAGGAAAAAAAAAGAGGGAAAAAGAGGATGAACCTTCTTAGAGGGGTCAGAGACAAGGGCAGTGGTGATACGAAGACGTTCGACATCGGGTTTAGGACCGTAAACATCGCGAAATTGTGGAAGAGTTAGATCAATTTCTGAGTTAGGGACAGCATAGCCTCTGTCTTTGAGCATTTCTAAGACTGTTTTGCGAGCAAGGTAGTATCTATGGCTTTCTATGCTGCCGTCGTCTATGAAGCTGCTTAAGCACTGTCCTACTGCTTCTCCGTTTATCTCTCCGTCCATATCCATGGTTGAAGAGAGAGAGAGAGAGAGAGAGAGAGAGAGAGAGTGTGTATGTTTTTGGGAGTCGAATATTTTTTTGTGGGAGACACACTAGACTTGTGGAGTTGGGAAGGAAGGAAGGAATAGAACGCAATGGGGTTAATCGGATCGGGTTTAGTTCACGTTAATTTGAATATGAGATTATTTCGATTTCGTTATAAAATTTGTTGGAGCAGTAATTCTCCTATAACACCGTTCTATATTATAGGACGGGTCTAATAGGAGAATTGGTCCATAAACAGATTGCGAATCAAAAACATAATTAAAGCCAGAACACAGATTGCGAATCAAAAACAAAATAAAAGCCAGAACACTCTAGGATGAACCGCCCCATGCTTTATTAAAGTTTGTCAATCTCATCGTCGCGATCCCATCCCCTCCATCTACCACTGATGCGACGATCGCCTATGCCCTACATACGCCCTTTTCCCCACCACCCCTCCATAGAAGGACGTCGACACAACAATTCACCATTTCCCCAATTGTAGACCGGTAAGCTCCCAAGTCCCAACTATGGAGATGCCACCCTCCGAGCGTGATGACGACGATTTTCAGCAACCAGGTTTCGAAAGCTACTGATTTTAACTTGATTACTCATATATTTGTATTGAAAATGTTTTGAGTTTTCTAATTAAAAAGTATGGGTTTTCTATTTAAACTTAATTACTCCACATGGGCTTTTTTTATTTTGTTTCAAATTAAATATTGTGAATTTCAGATTCTAATTTAAAACTCAACTTCTTAACTTCAACTTCTTCTTTTTTAAGTTAAATACTCATGTTTTTATGTTGACAACTTTGATTTTTAACTTCGAAATTTTGTGTTTCAATTCAGTTTAACAACTCTAATCGTAGTTACCTCAGAATTTTAGCAGTCAAAGCATCTAAAATTATCTACTTTAGAATCTCAATTTTAGCTTGAAAATTTCATATAATTATGAAAAAACTCAAGCTGTTATTTTGATTATTTTTGTTATCAGTTTAGAATATTGGGTCAATTTATCATTTGAAGTTTTTACTTTGAATCCCCAATGATTCAAGTAAGAAATTAATGACGGTGAGATAAATATACGGGTGGAGGAATTATCCGAAAAGAGAGGAGGCGTCCGAGGCTGGATTTTGATTTGAGGTTTGTTATTTTTGGTGGTATCAATGGCTGGATGGCGTAGTAGGAAATAACAGAATTGTATAATCGTGGATTCGTGGGGATTAAACTGGTTTCTTTGACGTTTATATGTAATTTTTTTTCCCTTTTTGTTGGGCTTTTTAGTTATTGGACTGGTCTTATGTTAAGAGACCGTCTTACCTAAAAATTTGTGTTGTTGGAATAAGTGCTTCAAGTTTTTCGGTTTTTACGCTATATCCCTACATTTTTGAAATTTTATGGTTTATCGCTAAACTCTTTATATATTAGTCTATACTATGACCTTATTTATCTTCTTTCATATGTTATGTTAGTTTCTTAATTGATCTATTAAATATTTTATTTACCATTTCAATTACTTGATAACCTACTCATTTACTTATTAATTCACCGAATTACCCATTAACCCATTAAATAATATACAAATCTAACTAAAAATTCATCAAATCTCCATTATCATTTCATCAATCATAACCGAGGTCTTTAATAGTAGTTTATGCTTATTAAAAGTGATTTTTGATGCTTTTCACATAGGATGGTGATACAACATTAATGAGTCAGCATTAAGGTCAAAATACGGTTGTTTGATAGTGGTAAAGTTCACGGGGAGTTAAAGGAGATCATGATAGAGAAATAAACAAAAAGTTTAGGGTACAATGTAAAATATAAAAAATGTAAGAGTATAACATAGAAAATCGAAAAATTCGAGGTTACACTGTAATACCTAGTATTATTAAGATGGTTAAGGACCCGTTTAGGATTAGTGAAAGGACCCTTAGCCTTAATTTGAAGTTAGAACCTTAATGATCTGTCATGGAAGTAGAGTATGAACCGAGTGAGATGGTAGTGGACCGAGTAGAGTGCACTCGGCTGAGTATAAGGAGTACTAGACCGAGTGCATGCTCTCGGTCGAGTGGTTTGGACACTCGACTCGACCGAGAGCGTGCACTCGGTTGAGTGCTCGGTCACTCGATCGAGTAAGTCAGTTCAACGTTGTCTTTAATATGGTCGAGCTCTTCATTTCTCTAACCCTAAATCATTTCTAACTTCTCTCTAAAGCCTCAAAACACTCTCCTCTCTCTCTAAAATCTTCTTAAACATTCCTCCTTGAAATCTAAGCATGGATTTGAAGATTATTCACCCCCTCTCTCTCTCTCCTCTTTTCACCTTGTATGTTTAGATCTTTATTTTGTTAGTGTAATACCCAGCATGTTAGGAAACCCATTGACTGGCCTTGGACTGGGTTCGGACCTTATGAGGGTCATTTAGGGTACTATTCTTGCCTGTGATCTGAGATTCGACCGAGTTGGCATAACTCGGCCGAGTGAGTTAGCACTCGGCCGAGTGACATCGACTCAGCCGAGTAGACTCTTTGCTCGGTCGAGTCTCGTTACACCAGAATGATATTTAATAACTCGGGGGTCGCGACTTAAATCATTTCCTGTCATTTCATTTTTCTCTTCCCTCTCGTAAACCTAGCAGACTTCGCCCCTCAACCCTCTTCTACCCTCACACATTTACCTTTGACCTTGGATGGGGAATGTTTGGCTCGGAATGGAAACTACGAGATTGGATCTTGGTGTCGTTATGGATTGCTTGTGTGGATTGATTGTTATGTGTGCTTGGTGACAATTCCTAAAGAGGTAGGTTATCCTACGCAGTATTCAGTATGGTTTATGTTATGATTGATTACTTGTATAATTGTTGTTATGATAGTTTGATTGTTGACGGAGGTGTTGGTTCTTGTGATTGTTTGTGGGGCCGTTGTGAGACGGTCTCACCCCCATTTTCTGCCCCTCGTGACTCCCATCACGGAGAGAGATGTGCACATTAATGGAGTGGGTTCGCTCGTGCGTCGAGCGAGGATTTGGTGGGGATTGGCTGCGGTCCCCACTGGCGACGCAGGTTACCTGTTGCGATGGGTGCCCGATTAGAGATGGTGATGTTGGTGTGGATGATGATGTTCACTGTTGGCTATTGTTTATACTATGTACCTTGCTTATATTGATGATTGACTGTTTATTGATATGTGGTGGTTGTTCTGTCTTCTTCTTCTTCTTATGTGTTCTGCTGTGATTCATTTAATATTGCCGGTAAATGGTGAGCAATCAGACTAGCAGGTGATAGTGTAGCTGGCTTGGCTTAGGATCGGTTGGAGAGTGCTCGGATTCGAGTTGGATCGTGGAGTCTCACTTAACTTAGTTGATCTAGAGTAGTTGATGATTTGTAATCCTTATTATTTCCGTTGTAACTATTGTAATTACTTTAATTATGTTTCATTATGGTTATGATGACGCTTACTTCCTCGGGAAACTGAGATGGTAGTGCCACATCCTGTCGGGGAGGTATTACGGAAGGCTCCCCGGTAGGGTGGGGTGTTACAGAGTTAGTCAATGGCTACTCTCTCTTCACCTGCTACCTCCCCTGACACAGGCTCAGGCTGACCTTCTGCTGCAGGTACTGAAGCATCCCCAACCGCCACATCCTTCATATGCACTAAGACATCCTCAGGAGTCATGATGGAGCCATCAGGCATTGTTGTCTCCTTGGAAGTGCCAGCACCATCATCACCCTTAGCAGCAGCATCCCTGGTAGCATCTCCAGCAGCATAAGACCTCATCGGAGAGTTGACCACACCAGCCTCTGGAATCAGCGAGCTAGGGTCAGGAGGATTGGGATAAGACTCGGCCATTTTCCTCTCCTCGTCCGCCAGCTCGTCAGCCGTAAGTGATCCTTCAAGGGTAGCCTTAATCCCCATCACCCTACCCTTCCATGTGGCGTAGGTTATGACATCAGTGGCAAGCTGTGTCAACTCCTCAATCCTACCCTCAGCTCTCTTCAGCCCATCAGTCAGCTGCATGCAAACCTCCTGGACTCGTGACAGCTGATCAGCGTCAGTCTCATGTTTACTCTTATAGTCAGCGATGTCCAGCTTCAGATCAACCACTCTGGCTTCCAGCCTGTCCTTCTCCTGCTTCAGCATGGCACAGGTATTAACTAACTCTTTGTTCCTAGCATTGACAGCCAGGTTCTCAGTGCGGTTCCTCATGACGAGCTGGCGAGTGTAAATGGCTGACTGAAGAGTCTAAACGAGGAACAAACAAATGAAAATCGGATGGAGAAAAGTCAGGTAGCAGATCAGGGAATATCCTTTTGCTGGCAGGAGTAAAGAATAGCTTGGATTCGGAGATGGCTTTGTTCGCGGAATGGGCAGGGTTAAGTGGTTCTGCACACAAAACACAAGGAGGGTAAGCAAGGCAGCACGACCACAAAAAGCACGAAAGAAACTTACTTTTGACATAGGTCCAAGCTTCAAAGATGTATTCAGTAGGGATCTAAATTGAATCTACTTTGTCAAAGAAAAACTCCTTAAACCAGCCCTCGTCCCCAGACTTAGCCGTAAGCTTCAGGAATACTTCAGACTTATCGTGAGCTCGGAAAATATTGACCCTTTCCCAAAGACTAAACCTCGAAAAAATGGGCCAAATCCTCCAGGCCAATGTCAAGATTCAAGGTTTTGTTCAAAGCCAAGGAAGAAAGCAGGATTCGCCAAACGCTAGGAACAAGTTGAATCATAGGAGTACGGTTCAGGAATATATGAAGTCTAGAACCAACTCGGGGAAGGGGAACCTCAAACCGTACTTAAAGGGATAAAGGTACATGTACACCCACCCATCACGTCGGGCATCAGCTTTCTGGCCAGGAGTTGGGATGTGAATTACCACATCATCCTCAAGGCCCATAATGTTGGAGTAAGTGTCCTCGACAATAGTGTGATCACATGATCAAATCTCACGATAAGAATACGTAAGAGATGATTCAATTATATAGTCAACTGATCAACATTAATCGGTAATGATTGGCTAACTAGAGTTTGACATTACTGTCGT
>JAOWBH010178491.1:0-10185 GCA_028566215.1 Silene coronaria
TAGGCTCACCATAAGCAAAGAACAAGGAAAAGATGAAAGGTGATGCAAAATCCTCCATCCACAAGCTTGAATCTCCAATGAAGGTGATAGGAAGTGTAGAGAGAGTTTGAGCGAGGTAGAGAGAGGTTGTTAGGGTTAAAAAATGAAGGGGAAATCAGATTTGGAGGCTTATATAGTAAGGCCCAACAAAACAAAGCCCAAAGCGCAAAAACAGGTCTGAAAGACGAGTCACTCGACCAAGTGAAAAAGTTACTCGGCCGAGTAACACCCATACTCGGTCGAGTACCCCGTTGTACTCGGCCGAGTGCAAAACTGGCAGGATCAAGCCACGGAGTGGCACTCGGTCGACTCACTCAGCCGAGTGCCAGGGCCACTCGACCGAGTGCCCAGAGTACTCGCCTGAGTACAGACTCTAGTAAAATCGATGTGTTACAGATAGGTACTACAGGCTGCCAACAATAGCGCGATATGTCGTTTCGTCTTGAATTGGTTGGTCAGGTAGCCATGTCAAAGGCGGATGGGAAAGCATAGGTGTTGTAGAGGGACGACAATCTAACATATTATGCCGTGTCAATAGGTCATTGATATATTTTGTTTGATTTAGATGAAGTTCGTTTGATGTCAGGGTTACTTCCATGCCGAGGAAATAAGTGAGCGGGCCAAGATCTTTGAGGGAAAATCGGTTGGATATAGCTGCAATAAACTTGTTAACTTCTGAAATAGTCGGTCTTGTTACAACAATATCGTCCATATATACAAGAGCATATAACTTAACGTTAGTTTGATCAAAAATAAAAAGTGATGAATCTGAAATTGAGTTTCGAAAACCATAATTAAGAAAATAATTTTTGAGTTTCGTATACCAAGCACGAGGTGCTTGTTTGAGACCATATACGGCTTTACGTAATTTGAAAACGTGGTTGGGCATATTGGGGTCAGCGAATCCAGGTGGTTGGGTCATCTAACGGATTCATGTAGGGTACCTTGAAAAAAGGCATTATTAATGTCGATTTGACCAACCTTGAGTGACAGCAAGAGATAGCATAAGACGGATAGTAGTGGGTTTAATGACGGGGCTAAATGTCTCGGAATAATCAATGTCGAGGTGTTAATGAAAGCCTTTAGCCACAAGGTGAGTCTTGTGTTGTTTAAGACTGCCATCGAGGTTATATTTGATGCGAAAAACCCATTTGCATCCTATGATGTTGTGAGTCGACTCCGGAGCAATTAGGGTTCATGTATCATTGCGAGAGAGGGCGTCAAACTCATATTGCATCGCTGCCATCCAAAGAGGGTCAACGAGAGCTTGTTTAACGGTTGTGAGAGTGATGTAATTCGTGGGTAGTGTGGCGAGCTTAACGTACTTGGGGTTCGGTTTTCGGATGTTATGGGAGAGACGAGTAACATGAAGTGGTGGTGGAGGACAGGGGGTGGTGGCTGATGAGACGATGGAGGTGACAGTAGTGTATGTTGTAGTAGGAGAATTTGTGGTTTCGTCAGCAGAGGTAGTGGTAGAGAGAGTAGCTGTCGGGTCAGGGGATTGAGAGGAGGGTGAATCAGTGGGTGTTGTAGGGTTGGGGGGAGGCATGAGAGAGATGGTGAAGTTACACCAATCAGCTGGTGTGAGGGAGGGAGGATTGGCAGCGAGATTGAGATGAGATTTATAGGGAAATTCGTCTTCGACAAAGCGAACGTGACGTGATGTGTAGATACGGGAGTTAATGGGGTCTAGGCAGAGATACCCACTTTGCGTTGGTGAATAACCAATAAACACGCATTGAGTGGATCGTTTTTGTAGTTTATGAAGAGTATATGAACGGAGCCATGGAAAGCATAAGCACCCAAAGTTACGTAGTTTATGAATATTGGGTTCTTGATTAAAGATTTTGAAATATGAGGAGTGATTATGTAGCGTCGGGGTCGGGAGTCGATTGATTAAGTAGGCTGCTGTAGAAAAGGCGTGAGGCCATAAAGAGAGGAAGATGTGCGTGAGTGAGCAATGAGAGTTCGGTTTCGACAATGTGACGATGTCGTCGTTCAGCGAACCCATTGTGTTCGGGTGTATGTGGCGGGGAAGTGAGATGGCTAATTCCATTAAGATTAAGGTGATTTGTGAGTTTTTGGAATTCACCGCCGTTATCGGAATAAAATTGTTTGATAGGTTTGTTGACGAATTTTTCGACAATGGCTTTAAGTTTCATAAAGGTTGGGGCGGTGTCGGATTTACGTTTTAACGAATAAAGCCAAATGTAATGTGTAAAATGGTCAACGAAAATGACATAGTACTTATAGGATTCGAGTGAGATTACAGGGAATTGCCAAACGTCGGAATATATGAGATCGAGTGGTGCATCAGAAGTAATTGATGATTGACCAAATGATAACTTATGACTTTTATTTAATAAGTATGAAATACAATTGTTGGAAAGGGAAATGCGTAAATTGAACTTGGAATTAAAAGCATGAAGGATTTTATTGGATGGATGGCCAAGGCGGTGATGCCACGATGCTTGACCAGGAGCTATGGCTAGGTGGGCAGTAGGCGGTGGAGGAATCCAGACATAAGAGCCATCAATAAGCGGGCCTTGAATTAGTACCGCTCCCATCAATATTGCCTTTATACAAAAAGAATTGTGTGAGAAAACAGCAAGAGCGTTATTGTCAGTGCAAAATTGAGATACGGATGAGAATTTTTGAGAAATTGAAGGAACAACTAACTAATATGTGATTAAATTTAAGAGAGGAGGATGATGAGATAAAAGTAAAAGAACCAAAGTGAGTGATAGGTAAAGAGGAGCCATCGCCTATCACCAGATCGTCGAGTCCGTCGTAGGGCTGATGGAGCGATAGGGTATTAAGGTCATCAGTGATGTGGTGCAAGGCACCACTATCGACGGTCCAAGAACGGGGAGGTTGTGCGGATTGATGATTGGCAGTGTGTGATTGAGGGGGTGGGCCACGGGTTTGCCGGGTTGGGAAAAAAACATTGGGATAGCGGGATTGGAAGTGACGGCAGTTAGATGCAACATGCCCGATATGATCGCAAAAGTGGCAGCGGCCTTTGTATGGCTTGGGATAAGCTGGTTGGGTGGTATTGGAGTTGTTGGCAGGCGGTTTAGGGCTCGAGTTGTTGGAGCGGTTCTGATAGTGAGAGCGATTGTTGTTGTTGTAGCGGAAATTGACAGCATGAGCGGAGGGAGTGAATATCGTCTGCGTAGGCGTGTGTTTCAGGAGAAGTTCTTGTTGAATAAGCTTCTCATGGAGAGCTTCAAATGACATAGAGGTGTCGCGAGCATGAACCGCCTCTATTACAGATCGGTATTTGTCATAATTCAGGCCATTGAGAATTTTTGTGGTAATATCATCGACATCCATGGGATGTTCGAGTTGAGCAAGATTGTCAGTACACGCCTTTATTGCTGTTATGTAGTCGGTAATGGACATATCATCGGTATGAGTGATATTGTCAAGACGATCTTTGATTTGCAAGCGATGTCCTCGAGAGGAATTAGCAAATGTGCGAATCAAAGTAGACCAGGCCTCATGGGAGGTCACATCATTGACTATTAAGGCAGCAATTGGGGGTGCAAGGGTTCCGGTTAAGGCGCCTAGGATGAGTTGATCTTGCCTATACCATGTGGCGTAAGCAGGATTCGATCTGGTGACGGGTTTGGTGGCGCGTGGAATTGGGTCTTCTGTGATGGTTTCTGATGGTGGGGGTTGCTGCCATTAAGGAAGGAGAAGAGTGCGAGTCCATTCATAATGACACGCACTTGAAACCTCCATTGACGGAAGGTGATGGTGTCTTTCAATTGGATGTAGTTGGCAAAGATGACGAGGGTGAAGGGTCGGGTGGGTTCGTCATTGTTGGCAAGTTGAAGTTGGTTCGACATGGTGATGGGCTGATTTGCAAATTACGTGAAAGTCGTAAATGGTCGGGTGTTTTTGTTTGATCGTGAGGATCGATTTAAGCTCTTAATACCATGTAAAGAATTGTAATGCTTGATATCATTTCACTGAGAATAGTACATTATATAGAGATACATACAAGTGTGAACATAGTTTGAATATACAATATTAATTCCTAAAATATACAAGATTTAGGCATGATATAAGGAGTAATTGAAGGGATGGATTGATAATATGATTCTGAGAAAATCATTCCATAATAGTAGATAATTGATTGCCTTGTGATTTATTCTTGATAATGTCAATCTCAATTAGGCAAATTCTGCTTCAAATTATCGTGCCACTGCGGACGGTACCATACTCAAAATTGACAAAATGTACCAACTTTTTTGTTTAATAATTGAACAAGTACGATTACTATCACTATAATTGCACACCCATACAAGCAAATATCCGAGAAGTCGTATGTATCAAAACTGACATTGTACTTTGATCAGTTTCTTCCCACAAACTGCCAGCAATAATTCAGCACTGATACCTCTTTTCCAGCTAAAAGTTCAGTACGTATGATCCATGTATGGGCTAGAATTCAGCCATTTTCAAGTTCAGGAAACAAACAACATACTTGGCATCTTTCCCTTGCAACTTTCGGTTAGCAACGAGGTACGTGTATAGACCGACAAGGCGGCAACATCATCATTATCCTTTTTCTTATGTGTGTAGTCATTTTCATTTTCGATGGGAGTCCAAGAGTTATTGTTTGAGTAGTTTTCAATTACGATGTAATTAACCAATACGATTCAATCTCCTTTCACTAATGAAATTCTCGAGTTTTCAACGCACATTAAAGGTTGTGTGTAACATACCTCATTGCCAACATAGGCGGGATGGAACCACTTGGTTGATGTTAGAAAAATAGGCAAAAAAAACCGAGATTTTGATTGCAATTCGACAAGTACTTAACAACTATAATTATGACTACAAGCGGATATAAACTAGCATTTCATGTATATACACTCCAAGTCTCCAACAGATTACCCTATAGAAAAGGAATGACAACAAAACAAAACACTCTACAATGAAAAAGAGTCCTCAATATTGTAATTTACTCTTCACAGTAATGCATTGATTCATGATCTAAAGTGAGTTCGAGTGAAAATTTCCATTTTACTACTAATTTTACTCTTCAGCTACGCCACGAATTGAAAACGTCTAAAATCTAGAACCTCTAGACTGGTAAAGTTCAAGCCTACCCTTAGCCTCAGGCAAAAGCTCATCAACTTGAGGATCCATCATAATATGGCTTTGTTTTAAAGCCCATTCCAACACTATTAGCACATTATCTTCTTGAGCTAAAGACGGGCTATCCGGTACATGAAGCGCTATGTAACACATTAATATTATTGCCGGAATCTGAACCATTTGCTCACCAAAGTACACCAACTGTATCAAATGCTTAACTCCACCTCCGTTGATTATCGACTTACAGTGTGTGACGTGTAAGAAATTGTCCGAGTTGGCGAATTTGAGTAATGCAACCACTGATTCGAACATGACCTCAGTTTCTCTCTCGTCGAGAAGTTTGACTAATGGATCGATGACACGTGTCTCGGTTGCCCTAAAGGTCCTAGCCAAGTTCCCTATTGACTTGATACAGGGGAGTAAAAGGTCTGAGTTTTCTTCTGTGACAACTTTCAAGAGTTGGTCCACTACTGCTTTGGCAGCCGGAGAGGTGGGTTTAAAGGCGGTCCGCCTTAAATCCGTGTTCTCCTCTGCCACACTCGTAATCTCCATCAATGCCATGGCAGAATTGTACTTAACCTCGTCTTGACCCTTCTCAAGTAACACAGCGAAACAAAGCAATGCTCGTGATTCTGTTATGCTTCGACAAATGGAGACATTACCTTGTGCTAAATGCCACAGAGCCCTTGCTGCCATTGCTTTCATTTCTGCTTTGATCGCCGGGTCCTCGTATTCCCTTCCCGCCTTTATACTCCCTCCAGCCAATACATGATTGTTATGCCTGTTATTTTGATTATTATTATTCTTAACATTCTTTGCACTACCTGTCTTCCTATCCAACGTGTCAGAAATCAGATTGGCCATTTGCTGATCAGGGTGAGCCCCAGCTTGGGGTTTCATCTGGTTAGCGGTCACAACAGACCGCTTAGTATCATCATCGTATTCACTAGCAACACCAGAGGGGTGATGTTGATGATGATGGTGATGATCGCTCTTGCTATCCAATAAAACAGAGTGAATCGACATCTTTTGACGCTTAGCAATGGCGTATTTACTGTGCTCTTGTATAGTTTCAAAAGCCAAATGACTAACCAACAACCGAATCACATTGTTTTGAGCAAAATGATCTTGACATTTCGGGTAATGCGCGGCCAATTCAGACACAGCCCACGCCACCACGGCCTGAACTTTCATCTGCCCGTCTTTTAGAATCTTAGCAAACACAGACGAAACACCTGCGTTCACAATTTGTTCCACACTTTCCTGGTCCCTACCTAGATGCCCGATTGCTCGAGCCGCGTGTTCCTGTCCTTCCGGCTTATCCTCCTTGGCCAGCTTCAGAAGCGGTACCACCCCGCCTTCTTCAATAATAAGCTTAATATAACGGTCATTGTCACGAGCCAACGACTCCAGTTGGGCCGCGGCATCTGCCCGCTCTTCTAAAGATGTTGAAGAAAGGTTGGCCACTTGCTCCCAAATGAGACATAATATAGGCTCATTTTGAGCAATAGGAGGTAAACCAAGGTACCCTATATCGGCATCATCATCGTCTGTACGTGTTGCGGAGACACGAAGTAGCCACGTTACGTCCCCTACGGAATTGTCAAGTTGGGATGACATTTTTCTAAAGGCTGCATTGGGTATGATTGTAAAAACCCGCTTGAAAAACGAGCGGGTTCTACATTTATCAACGAGAGCGAGAGCCTTTTCCAGTACCTGCTCGGTCTCGTCAATAATCCGGCGGGTGGGCCGCTCATATAAATCATTACTCGCACGGGCTGCCTGCCGGATTAGGTCCGCTAGCTTCTTGGTCTTTGATTGTAGCTCTAAGCATTCGGGCCGGAATTGGTTCGCCTCGTCGGCCGCTTTCGATACCTGGTCCGCTAACTGGACAGGCCTCGTTAAGATTTGTTTCACTATCTCTCCCATTTTCTTATTTTCTTATACAAATCAATTTTGTATGATCTTGAAATATTTTTTTGTAATTAATAAATGTTAAGCCCCTACTAGAATTATGATTGATATATGGTTTGATCAATCAAAATTCATGCATAACAAGGGCTAAACACAAATTACGTATATTTTGTAGGAATTAACTCATCCCACATTATACATTCTTTTTTTTTATGGGAATCGAAAATGAAATGTGGGTAAATGGTAAAACTTACAAAATTACAAAAATAAGGGTGGTGGTGGTGGTGATGGCGGCGGACGTCGAAAAGAAGGAGAAAAACAATGGAGGAAGAAGAAGGTAAGAATAGTTTAGAGGAAAATGGTTGTGTTGTGTAATTCTGGTTAAATGGCGTAACGTGATTCTCTCAACCCATGTACTATGTATTGAAAGTGTTGTGCTAAACAAATTGGGTAATCATGATTTATAATGACTGCGTATTGTTAATGTTGTTTTTATTAGTTTTGGTAAATAATGTAGTTATATATAGGAAGGTGGAATTTGGAAGATTCGATGTGCAAATGTAGGCATCTATAAAGATTGCAAGTGAGGACATTAATAATATGTCTGCGTTAAATATGCCAATCCACCGTTGTCCGTTCACATTTTTGGTCACTGTCCGTTTGTTATTCCTAAAGTTTTTATTCATGATTCAATTTATTATGGATACACAACCCGATTACTCGTAGAATATAGAATTAAATTAGAAAAAGAGGATACGATTGTGTCATTTTGTATCATCTAATTTGAGAAATTGAGGATTAATGGGAAAAATAAATGAAAGGTAGTATTACAAATTCATTTGGATTTGGATTGACTCCTCCCAACCATTGTTAAATCCTGCGCACCCTTTTATTAAATCCTACGCACTTTACTCATAATTTTTCATAACTACCCTTTCTCATAAAAAAAAAAAACAACTCAATTCATTAAAAACTCGACATTTATAGATCGTAAATCGTACATACCACACGCAATTTCTCCGTTTGTCAATAATTATATTAATACCGTCTTTTAATTGATTTAATTAGCGTTTCGTTTTTTTTACAATTAGGGTTAGATTGATATTGGATATTTGGATTAAATATTAATGTAGTGTTCTTGAAGGGATAGTCGTGGGTCGCCGGAGTATGGTGGTCGGAGGTCACGGTGGGTCAAGGAATTTGTGGCAGCGGCAGCGGTGGGTGGTCGAACTATGCAGTTGTATGTTGTGTGAGTTTGTCGTTGGGATAGGGTGTTAGGCGCGGGGAGGGGGTGGTCGGCGGGGTGGAGGTTGATCGGCGCTCGAGGGGGCGAAGAATGGTGGTCAGCGCTGGGAGGGGTGAGGGAAGGGGCTGTTGGGTGTTTGAGGGGTACGTATGTTTTGGGGTTTGGTTTTTCTTCTTTTTTTTTCTTGTAGAGGTGAGAAATAAGAGGGGTACGTTCGGAATAACCGGAGAAAATGCGCGGGATTTTGCAAATCCCTAATTTTGTTGTTATGATTGTTAGTATATACGTAGTACTTTCTATTTCAGTTCATTAAGGACTTAATATAATTTATAAATTATACTTCGATTTTTTTAAAATGTGATCTTTGTTGTTTTAAGACAATTTGGCGACATTTTCAGTAGATATTGCTACAAATGACAACACGAATATGAGATGGCAATTGCCATTTCACTCATATATGTGAACATAATTTTACTTTTTAGCGGTACATTAATTGTCGAAACTGTTATGTCTGTTATCTCTTAATCTTAATTTACCCAATATTTTTACATGTAATCTCTTAATCTTATTATTGAAACCATCGAATGAAAAAAAAAATGATAACCAAACAAGTATATGTAGGCTCGAGTTCGGGTTAAACCTCGTAAGCATGATAGTGGATTCAATTTATTCAAGCTCAGGTAAGCTCGAAATTGCCTCGAGCTCGAGTTTTGTTTCATGAACACAAGCCAAGTAATGACAAGCTTAAACTCGGCTCAGCTTGTTGTCATCCCTAATCCTTCTAGTGATAATAGAGTATGAATGTATGATAATCACCTTTGTTCATTGTTTATGGTTGGATTCTGAGGGTCAAATGACTTTAAATATTGAGAAAAATGGTCATTTATTTCATGTCTGAACCCTTCCCCGATTATTGCCCAGAGTAATTTAATCCCCCCCAGGCTTTTTTGGACCATAACCCAGCGAGCAGATGAAAATCATACAATTAGCTGCAAGAAGAAAACCTTGATAACTAGAAGAAAATAGCATCCAAAAAACCAGGACAACCAGAAATTACAGCATTTATTTACTTCTTACTTTGCCACAGATTTACAATCAACATTTACAGTTTTGTATTCGTCTCAATCTTAATCAAATAAGCTTACTTACGTACACATAAAATCATAACAGCCATACAGGGCATACACAGAATACCTTTGATAATTCGAAAGGTCCTTATCTAGTTTTGCGTCTTTCCTTCTATTCTAGCATGAGTGAGTCCAACACAAGCATCCACAAAATCATCATCGATAAAGTCGGTGGAGAATACTTGCAAGCGATCGGCAATACCCTTGGAAAAGCACTGAGCTATAAATAATCTTGCATATCCATGGATCCGATCCGTCACAGGTTTCACATGTTCTGGGTTATCTGACTGCGGGGTAACTGTATTTTCGACCCGGTAGAAAAACATCCTAGATGACACTGGGGGTTGTTCACCCAGATACTTCAAATTGCTCTCAAACTTGGTATATGGCAAATCAGTATCAATCCAGTTATCTTTCAAATACCCGGCACTCCAAAGTGGGCTACCTGCCTTTGGAGCTGCCGAGTTTCTTGGCTTCCAGATACAGATAACCCGTTTAGGGAGCACCTCAGCTACTGTCTTACCGAACACGTGATCATCCTGGTGAATCAAATAATCCCCAAGTTTTTCTGCAAGGTACTTGTCGAATTCAGGTGGGTCTTTATGCCCGAATTCAGTCCGGATCTCAAGGATGATGATCTCGGATTTTGTCTCAGATAAGAACTTTTTCACATCATCTAAAACAACATCAATACTATAAGAATTAAGAATGCCATGGCAAACCTGACGATCCTCCTGAACCCGAACG
>JAOWBH010178502.1:0-10184 GCA_028566215.1 Silene coronaria
TACTCATTAATCTATCCTAAATTAAACCAACTAATTAAACAAAATTAATTTAAAAGAGATTAAATTTACCTAATGAATACACAAAGAGAAATGAGAAAGAAGAAGGACAATGACGGCAGTGGGACGGGGCGAGGGCGACGGGCAGCGGGCGAGGTCGGCGGGCGGCGGGCAAGGGCGGCGGGCGAGGTGGCTGAAAAATAAAAGTAAAGATAAGAGATAAGAGGAGAAGAAATGAAGGAGAGAGTAAGGAATTGAAATATAATGACTTACCTAGGACAATGACGGCGGTGGCGAGGGCGGCGTGACGGCAGTGGCAAGGGGCGGCTGGTGGTTGTGGTGGTGCCGGTGGTGTCGGGGTTGGGGTTAGGGTTGGGGAAAAGAAATCGATTTGGGGGTAAAACATGAATGAGGATGGGTCGCGTATTTTTCTGAAAATATGCAGAAAAAAAACTGACGGAAATTCCGTCAGTATTACCGTCAGCAAGGTTCCCGTGACACGGGTTCCTGACGGAATTTCCGTCAGTAATAATATAATACTGACGGAAATTCCGTCAGGAAACCAGTCAACATGTTTTGGAATATCTGTGAAGTGATACATCTGACGGCTAGGGTACTGACGGAATTTCCGTCACTATTTATTATTACTGACGGATTATCCGTCAGTAAATATTAGCGCCATTGACTTAGTCAACGCGCCAAAGTTTTCCTGACGGATAATCCGTCAGATATTTATGTACTGACGGAAATTCCGTCAGTAAAAAAAATCCGTCAGAAGTCCGTCACAAATCCGTCAGTTTTCCGTTTTATCTGACAGAATTTATATTCCGTCAGTACAATTCCGTCAGGTTTCCGCCTTTTTTTGTAGTGAGACCATCTCCGCCCAAAACGCAAACCAGAAGAAAACTCATGCCCATCTATTAACGTGGGCTACCTTCAGTTGAGGCAATTGTTGGGACGAATGTTAGGCCTTAGTCATTCGGCCCAAAGCAAGATTTGAGGCACGTGAGACCTCCACCTCAAGAGTCTAAGTGCGTGATTCAAGGCATGACTCTCATAGTCCCATACGACTAAGAGAGACTCGACCCTGATAGAGGCCAAGCTGAAGCCTCTTCCAAGCTAAGCCGAGCATGAACTTCATACGTGGCTCGTCTCCGGCATTGCTATCCATGCCAGGTCAGCAATAAGATCGGAGCCACGTGGAATCCCCACGTGAGTACCTTCGATTCGTACGAAGTTGTGACTATAAACAAGGACACAATCATCAATTCACCTCCACAGGTATCCAATTCTAACTCAATCTCTAATTTTCTAAGCATTTTCTCTTACTACAAATAAGTTGACTAAGAGAATCTCCTCGTAAGAGACTCAGTCGACTTCAAAGTGCGAAAGAAGACTAACTTAGGCATTAGAGGGACTTTCCACGGAACCTCCAGATGCTAGGTTTGTTATTTGTTTCAGGAACCTAGCTAAGAAGAATCGAAAACAACCCTAATGACCCCTAGTTCGAGGACTCGGGGAGCATCATCGATAGATCGATCTTAGCCAAACAACAAAAAATTTATTAGTCGCGTGTAATTTGTATAGAAGCACTCAATACACTTTTTATCCGAAACAATTCTCCTCCTCCTCCTCCTCCTTTTCCTCCTCCTCCTCCTCCTCTTCATTATTATTATTATTATTATTATTATTATTATTATTATTATTATTATTATTATTATTATTATTATTATTATTATTATGGGTTTTTCTATATTTTTTCTATATGACGCCCTCGTAATTTTTCAAATTTTATGTGGTACTGGTACCCCTCCTTTTCTAAAATATCATCACTATCCATATAATTAATGAAAATTTATCAAAATACCCAAACTGTATTAATCCGTCTCTTTTAAATGTTTATTTTATGTCATTTTGGTTATCTTTTAGCAATAGTATGTACAACTGATACCAAGATTGTTGCTACCTCGAATGCAACCAAAATTTATAAAACTCAACAACTAATAGAGTTAATGGTCAAGGTCGAACACGAGGATAGAGGGGGTTTACACTTAGTCCGTTTAAGTCGAAAAAGAAAGCAATTTGTTGTAACAACTAAATAGAAATGCAAGCGAATGATAAACTAGAGCAAAGTAACACGATATTGAAAAGATGATAAAGGAAGCTAGGGTTTTCGGGTTCACCCAAGTAGGACGGGTGAGAAAATGGGATAAACAAATAATGGGTAGTCGATTGGTATAGGTTTAGTCGCTAATCTCTTAGCATCCTAAAGTCTAACACAAAATCATCACTTTGTCTCAAACTCAATATACATGCACTGTGAAACATCTCATATCATTCTCAATCTAAGAGACGTCAAGCAAAATCAATGAAAGGCAATATTTTTCACACAAATATTTCAACAAACATCTTGTATGCACATGTATGAAGACCAATCAATTACCCAAAACCCATATGTTAATTACCCATAATCATCACCCTAATCCTACCCAAGATCCCCCTAAATCCTAGAATAGACTAAGACTCATGTTAAGATGAAACATAATTAAACTCAAGGAAGATGAACAATAACAAGCAATAAACATATTCACTAATGAAAACAACAATAAGATGAACAATAAATGTAAACAAATGACAAATAAGAAAACTTATAAGAGAAAATGATACCAAAGCTTCAATCTTGAATTAATAAAGAAAGAAATTCTTCAACAATCTTCAATTACAACCCTTAACTCAAGCCAATAACTAAGCACAAACTAATTTCTAAACTAATTTAAGGAAGGATTAAAGTTTAATTAAGGAATGATTAAGCAATGGAATAGTGAAACTCTCAGATGTAGGGTAATGTGTAGAAATGAATTAGGAAGGGGGTATTTATAGGTTACACAAAAATTAGGTTAAAATTACAAAAGAGGTGGAAATGAGGAAATACGGGTCCCAGCCGGTGAGCCGGCCATCGGTGGCCATACCGGCTGGGAGGCTTATGTCTTTTCTTCTTCAAAAGTGGATCATCAGGTTTGCTCAGCCGGTGGATCGGCTGTCGGTTGGTCCACCGGCTGGGAGGCTTATGTAGATTTTCCACACTTTCTTCATTTTTCCACCTTCTAGTGCTCCAAGCCGGCTGCCGGTGGCCTGACCGGCTGAGAATCTTCTGTAAATTTTCTTCCAATTTTTGTCTTGGCTCAAGGGAAGGGGTTCCCAGCCGGTGGCCCGGCTGCCGGCCAGACGGCTGAGAGCCCTCTCTCAGCTTCTTTTCCTCTTCCTTCCTATGTTATCTTCAAAACCGTCTCACTTGCTCCCATTTCCTCATTTCCGTCTCAAATCCTACAATATGAGACACAAATTCATAAAACGGGAAATAGGACATAAACTGCAAGTAAAGGCACGCAAAACCGTTTAAAACGGATTAAAATGCATAGAAAAGAGGGAAGAAACGAGACTAAATAAACATATATCATCGGAGAAATATCGAAACGAATCGAACCAGATTAGTGAAATGAAACTGGGGTAATCAAACTAGAAGAGGGATTGAGAGAGAACGTTAGCGGAGATAGGCCGGAACGTCCACATCTCCGGCGACGGATCAGGCAGAGAAGGATACGATGGGGGGGGGGGGGATTTCTTAGAGAGATGTTGGAGATAATTTAGAGAGAGGTAACTACGTGGTTAATGCTTAATAAAACTTAAATATATTTTATTAATAGTGTGAATGTATGTATGGATCATGATAACCTTGTTCACGAGTATATTAATTTCGTATTAGTGATATATTAGAAGTATAAGATCTCCTAATACTGTATATCTCTAATAAGTCGATCTATAAAAGTGTGATTTTCTTACCAGATAAGTACCTTTCGAGCTTGGCGGAAAAGTTCTATCTAAACTTGTCATTTCATCTCTGAAAATTGCACTAAAGAGAAATATTTATTAAAACATAGGCAATCATCAAAGAAAATAAATTATTTTAACTTAAAATTAAGTAAAAATTAACATAAATTTATGTTTTTTTCCTTACAAATTATCACCATGTATTTGCATTTTTTTTTTTTACAAATAAATCCTCACCTTCAATGTATATTCCCCGATCACCACCGTATATTTACTTTGAACATCATTTTTTTTATTTTCCAATTTATTGAGTGACAAGAATTTCAAAATCACCCTCATTGACTTACACCGACAGAGTCAAAAAGTTTAGAGGTCGGTTCTGACTCGTACATGATCGAATCCTTTTCGTATAATCGAGCCCATTCCAAAGACTTGTTAAGCGGAGACCCCAGTAAAATAGTCCTAGAGTCGTAGCAGCAGCAGTACGAAGTGTGTGTATCCTTCTCATTAACCATCATCATCCCCGCAGTCCCCAGATCCCGTTCACTATCTTTCTCGAATCGTCGTCTCTCATGGTAATCTCCCTCATTCCTCTCTTAATTACCTTAATCTATGGCATTTTCACTTACTTTATTCAATCTTCTCTACTGTATTTTCCTAATCAATGGCGATCTAACAGGCTCAACCACCAAAACCCATCACCAGTCCGGTTTCGCAATCGCTTTACCCGACTCTCGCTTTCTTCCTCCTCGCTTTTGGCCTCCTCCTTACTGCTTCATTCTTCATGTATGATCTCTTTTTTCTTCTTATTCCTCATTATTTGTTGTGAAATAGCAGTCATTCGATGCGATTCTGAGCTAATAGTAAATAGTTTCATGTGTTAGTATTGCAAGGGTAAGACTGTTTACATCTGATCTGCTTATATCGCATTTTGAGACACTTGGGTAATGTCGTTGTAATTGATTAATTACTCCCTTCCATCGAGTGATCGACACCAATCCACCCCACTTTTCAAACTTCATCCTATCATATTTGTGGGTCATGGGTAACTTGGTGTGGTGCTCTTATTGCGGTCCAATTTCATCTGTTTCTTAGCATTATGCTGTAATCTTGCTATTGGGTTGACCCATAGAAAGACTTCACGATCTGGGTTTGATTTTGATATATGGGGTTTACTGTTGAATTATTTTACTTTGTTATGGAATTTTGCAAATTGTGATTTGTGAGCTACGAGTGGCGAGGTTCCAATGAGATTTCTATGTCCTATGTTGATTTAGAACCTTAACTGTGTATGTTCATTGCTGATTAGCGAGTTAGTGGGTTGCCCATAGCCCCATAGTATAGATATTGTCAGAGTCTCAGATAGAGGTATTTGATTATTGCACAAGGTGTGCGAGTTTAAAATCTCTGACTAGTCTGTCCCGTTTGGAGGGAGTTAGAAATTGATGTATCCAAAGAGGTAAGGAAATACCTGATCTCAAGGCAAGAAAGCTGGTATGAGATAAATGACCTTAGCGTCAAAAAAGGTTACTTTTGGGAAAGACTAAGCAACATTATGTTGACGATGAGCCTCACGGTTTCAGCATGAAATTGACGACTAAACTGGGGACTGGGAAACCAGTGTTTCTGGCTGCTTCACCATGAAATTGGTGACTAACTGAGACTGGGAACTTGGTAACTGTGTGTTGGGAGTCTTGGGACCTCGGAGTTAGTCACTACTGATGAGTTGATTGAGTTAATATGTCAGATTTTCAAAGATAGTTAGGTACTGTATCTGTAGCGTGAATTCTCTTTCTGGGGCAAGTGTTATTAACTTAATACAACTTGTAATGTACCTACTGAAGATATAGGTTTTTCCTATAGTTTTGTATAATATTCGTGAAATGGGACTCCTTAAAGATGTAGGTAGTTTCAATTAAGTCATCTAGACTTCTAAGGTCCATGAATGGTAAAGATATGGTAGTGTCTTTTCTTTAGGCATGATAATACTTATTTTTTTTTTTTTTTTGGAAATATGATATGATTTGTACTCAAGGTTGATATTTTTGTCTCCATTTACATTTCGGATAAAACTCAGTCGTTCATCAGCATCCAAAAGCCAAAAATCAACAGTGTATAAGCCATGAATGTATTAAGTACTTTTGTTTTTATCATTTGTTATTTCTAATGTGTAACAGTGCTGGTTCCTTCTCCAGTTCTCCACCTTCTCATTTAATAAAGGTTGTTTTCTAGCTTTGGAACTTGAGAGAGAATTAGTATGCATACATGTACAATCATGTATGCCATCCATGAAGTTTTTTTAAAGCCACTTTTTTGCATTAAGAAATGATTTCTGAAATCCTGGATAACACTAATATGCTAACGTCTTCATGCCATGGATATGCTCGTGTCTTTTCAAAGACATTTGTGTGCATTGTGAGAACAAATGTTAAGAACACTTACGCCATGTGTGTGGCAGAGCTTCGTGTACATGGATGGATGTTACACATTCATAATGTATTTGGTTTGAGACTTTGAGATCCATGTTTATCTAGTCCAGAATTACTTTTATATCTTAATTCTTAAAGGTGAAAATCTTGTAATGGGTTTTGTCGATAATTTAATAAGTGGTTTTGCAGTATAGTATTACAAAAACCAAAAGCTTTTGACAGCACCAGCCACCAAGTCTTGGTCTGATAATAGCCTAAGTTGATAACTTGATTTCCAATTTGCAAAAGTGAGGGCTGTGAAATTGATCGAGGAATCATACTATGGACTCGCAAGTATTTGACAGTGTAGTCTAAAGTCTATAGGTAGTTTCGTGCTATACACCTATACCATATATCCAATGCCTTACATTATCGAATTACTATGTTAAGCTAAACTTTTGTATGCAAACGTTGATGTGTGCATTGTGAAAATTAAGTCTAAGTCGGGAGTATTAGTGTATTACTCCTCAACAATGTAGGTGTTCCTTTGGGATTCTTTCTCTCGTTCTATTGACTTGAGTCTTGAGTGCCTCATCATGTACTTTCTAGTCTTTTATCATCTTTCTTGATTCCCCTAAATATTAACCGAATTTTTTTACTGTAGTTATGAGGCAACTTCATCTAGGAAGAATCGAAGTCTTTCAAGAGAACTAGTCACTGGAGCTGTTGCATCTGTTTTCATGGTAACCTACGACACAATCTTGTCACACTTTAATTGTTAAACTTGATATTCTATGTGCCTATTGAATTGATGCCAACCTTTGTTTATTGATACAGGGTTTCGGATCTTTGTTCTTACTCCTGTCAACCGGCGTTTACGTGTAATGACTAGTTTGATGGTTACCATCATTTGGTATTTCTAATTAAATGTAATCGACATTATTGTAAGACTAGCACCATATGAAATGTTTGCCTTGTCTTCCAGTGGTAGTTACAGGGGTTAGCGGCTCAAATTTCAGAGTTATGTTTTAATCCTAGTTTTAGTTTGTCACACTCTCAAGTCGTCCGAACTTTTCAAAGTTTGATATCTGCGGCCTGCCTTTGCAATATAGCAACCATTTTATGCAAAGGGCGAATGGAGAGGACAATAGCCAGCAGCGGCGTCAGCCATGAGTGGTGAAACATGTTTATACTCTGTTGTCCATTCAGTTGAGTATAAGATGTCTGATCTGTTAAATTGGGTTATACAAACCTGGATTTGTGGTGGGTATGAGGAACTTCCCTAAAATTCCGAATTCTGATCTAGTATAAGATGGTCTGGACTCTGGACTAAGAACTTTAAAAGAGTTGCACATTATCTTCAACAATGAAAAAGTTAGGAACTTTGTTGGTCTCACCTAAATGTTTAACAATCATTTCCTCAAGAAGTGCATGTCCAACTTCAATTCTCAATATTCTTAAAATTTTATAAAGGTTATCTATAATTTAAGGTCAAATTTCGCCAACACTCGCATTATATCTACCCTAATGACTCCCTCTAAATCAAAAATAATAAATAACTATTCTTGGAATTTTTAAGGAACTTGTCAATTGCCACGTACTTTGAATTAAGTTGATAATAACAAATAGGTTATACATTCTATTATTAGTTTCGAAACTTCTTAAATTTGTAACTATTAGAATGTTTTCTTTTAATATGAAAACATCTAGCCTAGGGCTGTTAATGAGACGAGACAGCTCGCGAGCAATTCGAGATCGGCTCGGTCAAAGCTCGGTCAAAGCTCGTGGGAGTTCGGCTCGGCTTGAGAGGTTAACGAGTCAAGCCGAGCAAATGCTTATCATTATTGCATTTATCATTATTGTAATTATATAAGATATTACTCATATTTTGTAAAAATATTTATCATTATTGTATTTTTGTATCTCACATATCAAATGTTTTACAAATTTGCCAAATATTTTTACATATAACCTTCCATCCTTGTTATTGAAAATATCGGAAGGAAAAAAAAAATCATTATATATAGGCTCGATTTGAGCTTGAGTTCGGCTCGAGCTCGCGTTAAAACTCGCAAGCTTGATAACGAGCACATTTTCTTCAAGCTTGGGTAAGCTCGAGATCGGCTCGAGCTTGAGTTTTGATTCTTGAGCACAAGCCGAGCAAGGCCAAACTCGGGCTCGGCTCGTTAACACCCCTAATCTAGCCTCATATCTTAAATAAAAAAAATTATATCCTTATTTTGCCTTGACATCGTTACCTCAATTGTTTCATTGATTCTATTAGTTCCACAAGTCTGAGGCTTTCAACTATTAAAAAATTAGTTTTTTTAAGGCCGTCTTTTGTTGAGACCTTTTACACTATTTTTTTCCCACCAATTTCAAGTGATTGCAAATATTATCTTTTAACTTAAACGGTAGTGATTTCAAATCTTAAGCAAGAATTTGTACTTTAACTTTCTTGGAAGGAAACAAATTCAGTGCTTCTCTTGTTCGACAATTTCCGTTTTGTTTGTTAGGTAAAAAGTGACCACTTTTTTTTTTTTGTCAATAGTGATCACATTGAAAAAATGATGATTTTTTAGTCAAAAAAAGTGATCACTATTATAAAAAGTTGTCACTTTCCCATAGTTGTATGCGAGTTAAACAATACTCTTTTTTTATTAAATTTTAATTCAGATCCATTAAGTTCAATATAATTTCATTGGGCTCCATTCAACTCATTTCACTAACTTTTAACTCAAAGGAACACTAGTGATTTGCAAGCTTATCTTATAGATTCCGATCACTCTCGGGTGGCTTACCTAGTTTACGTGGTTTGCAAGTTATCACGTATGCCCGATGGTTTATATATGCGCACCAAAGATAGCATCAGTATTTATAAAAATACAATATAGATCCATTAGTCTATCAATCTATGCCTTAAAGATTTCGACTCTGTCACTCTCGGGTGAGTTACCTGGTTTATTTGGTTTGCATCCTATCACGTATGTGGTATGCCCTGGTGCACATCGAAATAGCGGTTATCGGCTACAAGCTCCCCCGTCACAAAAAAAATAAAAAATAAAAAATAAAAAGGGTTTTTCTACATAGTACCCCTGTGTTTTTTAATTTTCTACATGATACCCCTATACTTTTTTTATCCACTATGGTACCCCTAACTTTAATTAAAAATGATTAGGCGTGACCTTACTAACTTCCGTTTAATTGCTCTATTTATTGCTTATTAGGATGCTTATGTGGCATTTATACTACTTCCCCCCTCTTTTACATTCATTTTCCCTCCAAACTCATTCCTTTATTAAATCTATATTCTCACCTTCTGTAATACCCGGTATTAGTAAGAGGATTTAGTTATGCTAATTGGGATTAGTGAGTGGATCAATAGACATAATGAGAACCCTATAATCCCTACTCGAGAGTATTCGGACTTACCGAGTGTGTTAGTAAACCGAGTACGAGCTAAAAAGGAGGGGACCGAGTAAGTGCACTCGGCCGAGTACAGTGGTACTCGAGCGAGTGAGTGCACTCGGTCGAGTGACTCGGTCACTCGGGCGAGTAACACTGTGTCAGACGGGAATTTTTATGTTGGATTTCCTCCTTATCCATTCATTCTATCTTCATCTCTTCCTCTCTAAACACCTCCCTTCTCTCTAAAAATCCTCCTAAACACCTTATATTGGTATGCTAAGATTGGATTGAAGGTTGTTCCACCTTATTCCTTCCTCTTTCACCTTTGTAAGTGAGATTTCTACCTTCCTCTTAACCCTAGAATTTGGAGGGTTTTACATAAGTTGTTAATTAATGTTTGTAGTTAGTTTATGGGTAATTAGTGAGTAATAATAAGGGATTTTGGTTAGTATATTAGTTAGAATGAATTATAATAGTTAGAATATCATTATTGTAGGATGAGACGGTCTTGTGAGACGGGATCGAGCTTGAGACGATTAGCTT
>JAOWBH010178513.1:0-10183 GCA_028566215.1 Silene coronaria
ATTTCATAATTAAGAAATTAAACATATGAATTATACAACTCATGGATTATTCTAACCCAAATAAACATGTGAATTGGATTAATCAAATAAACATGGTTAAAACTGCATAATCACATGAAAAGTTCTAATTAAATCTTAATTAAAATAATCAAATCTAAACATGCTCATCTAAACATGTGAATTTCACTAATCATAGATAAATTAGACTAAATCTAGCCTAAACCACACGTGATATATGGACAAATCACACGACACACATTACAAGAACAAACCAACACAAATAATTCTAATTCATGCGATCTATACAAATCTAATTAATCAAATCTTAATTAATTAAAACTATCATGTGAATAAATCGAAAAGACAAAAAAAAACCAATTAACAAGCTTAAACAAATAAAAGCTTCAACTTTAATGATCAAATCATATGTATGTCATAGATCTAAATAACATGCTCAAATTCATCATGTGATAGATTAAGATTAAACAATTTCATAATTTAACCTAAACAAACATAAAATTACGAGCCGATTAATCATGCATTAAAAAGTTTCATTTTTATCGTAATTAAATTAAACTAATATAATGAATTTTACCAACACACAATTGTGGATGAGGGAAATTTCTGTTTTCCGCGCGATTGCTTTTATTTCATAAAAACAATTTTGCATTTTGAAAAGAGTTTAGTGGAATTTAGAAACCAATTTTAGAGATTTACGTTCGTTGTGAGATTACGTGTTGGGAAGTTATATCAATTTCATTAATTTAACACCCAACCCCGCTCATTACAATAACGTTCTTTACTAGATAGAACAATGGCTATTTTTAGGATTACGTGTCACACGAGATATGAAAAACATTGTTTTAAACCCTAGACATATGAATTTCATTCTATGTCGATTTAATGCAAACAAAACTAGTCGAGTGATTAACATGTGAATGTTCATTTATATCTATTATAAGCATAAATAAAACATTCAAAGAGGGATTAGAAGGTTTACTTGTCCACGCGGCGATGCATAATTTGTTAGTTTATAGCAATAGTTATCATAAAGTTAATTAAACAAACAAATGCGAAATAAGCAATCAAATGTGCCAAAACAAGGGCCTTTGGCCAAATAGGACTCACGACCACACGGCCCTACGGGGTGCATGCATAACCTATTCTAGGTCAAGTCGGATTCCTAGCATGTGATGATAAGCAAGACATAATTGCGAAAAATTAAACCTAGCGTTCTTGTATATGATTCAAATAAATATCGCATAAACATTAATCAATCGAAAACAAGCAACAATTGACAAATTCTAAACCAAGAGAGAGAGAAAGAGAGAGAAAGGCATACGGCCCTAGGGTGACACGGTCGAAACTAAGACCGACCCGTATTTAAATTCTAATCATGTGAATTAAAACAATAAATCACAACATATTAAGATTATTTCATAATAAAACATGTGATTACCAATTAAATGAACTAAAAAAATATTCTATCTAAACAAATTCAAATAATCATATAAATACAACCTTGGTTAATTTCATTAACACTATCGAATTGTAAATCGTCAAAATCGAGTTAGAAAATCGAATTTGAAAGAGGAGTTGAAGGACACATGGTCGTCGGCCAATAGATCGATAAAAACCGGTTTTCTGTTAGTCTTATTTACGTCATCGAGTGTTAATAAGACGATATTAAGCACGCGGTCTTATGCTAGTGAGAAAAGGTGATAAGAAAAAATGAATTGAATTAATTAGAATAGAGCTTCGTTCTTTACTATTTAAAAGTTAATCGTTTACATCCTATTATTCTAATGAACTAACTGTTCAAATTAAATCATCGATTTAATCAAATTATAAAATCTAGTTATTAAATCTTAATTACTAATGAGATTAATTAATTGAAATCATTGATTTAATCAAATTAATAAGATTTAAGTCATAATAATAAACATAATGTCTAATTCATTCAAAAATTATTTAAATCATCGATTAGTCAGTTTAAACAAATTATTGGTCAATTTTA
Source organism: Silene coronaria (assembly GCA_028566215.1). Classification (NCBI taxonomy): domain Eukaryota; kingdom Viridiplantae; phylum Streptophyta; class Magnoliopsida; order Caryophyllales; family Caryophyllaceae; genus Silene; species Silene coronaria. The sequence goes on from JAOWBH010178513.1 coordinate 2,018, forward strand.
GTCTTAAAAAAACATGTCATATCTGAGTGAAAGAGAGAAACATTAAGACTCGATTTTATCAATTTGAAACTAGAAATATTCATTAGCAAAATTGCCCTATTATGAACACGAGGATATGTAAATGGAATGGAACCACTTTGGTGACTTCAGACGAATTATAGGGTTCCATCCAAGTCAACGCAGGTGTTCGTAATGGTACTTTAACTCATACTCGGATGTATTCTAGTTCCTAATTTAACAATATAAAATGCTAATAATAATTACAATACGATAAATAATTAAAAAATCGAAATAAAAAAACAATATATAAAAAAACGAGTTAAGGGGAAAATAGAGAAATTTGGCTCCCTTAACTTACATGTATCGTTCATTAGTATCTTTAAGTCGTAATCGGTTGTAAGAATTTATCCCGAGAGGCTGTCGTCGACGAAAAAAGTTGAATTTGAATTTGAAATACACGAAATAATCACATTCAAAACCCGATTTGCGCACCGAATTTCAAACGCTCACCACGACTTTGTTTCTCAACGAATTTTCGATTTGAAAGATGTTTTTGAAAATAGAAATATTGAATTTTGATCATATTTAAAGATATCATAAGGTTTAATATTAATTGAGAACGAAAAACGAGGAGTAAATTGAAGCAAAAACACGAATACAGGGAGCTTCTGCCCCCGTTTTCGAGCATCTGTATCGAGTCTTTTTTTGGATTTTTTTACAATTTCTTGCTTTGGTATTCTGGGTAATTTGTTTATTTTTCTAACCTTGCTAATCGTGACCATACACAGATATTTATAGGGGTAGAAGTTGAGTTGAACTAGGGTTGAGGAGAAGAAGAGCAAACCGGGTAGGAGAGCTCATTGGGCTCGGTTTTGGGTAGATTCACTAGGGTTTTGGATGATATTTGATAACTAAATTAAACTATAAGGTATTAGGGTGGATATGGAAGAGTGTGGAAGGTTCTAGAACGAAAAAGAGGGTGTTTTGGGCTCGGATGGTGGCTCCAAAAGATAGGGGCATAGGAGGAAAAAGTCGTGGGTTTGGGGTTCGGTTTTGAGGGTGTTTAAGGAGGGTTTTGGTCAGGGGTTTTGGGGGGATTTAAGATGGGTATGGGAGGTAGGAGATGTTTCCTAGATTGCCTCCAAATCCTTGCCAAAATGGGCTCAAAATCGAGTCTAAAATTGAGCTCAAATTGAGCTAATAAAACGAGCTTTAAATCGAGTTTAAAAACCGACTTTTAAAATCAACTTTTTAAATATGATTTATTAAAACAATCTTAAAACCTTGAGAAAATCACCCATCGAGTCAAAAACGACATTTGTAAAAATTGATTTTTCAAATCAAATTAAAACGATTTTTCAAATCGAAATATTAATAAATTTAAAACTTAATTTTATTTTCAATTAAATTACTTTTATAAACTCATTTTAACTAAAATGAATTCATCGGAGAGTTTAAATATCATTTAAATAAAAATATTTTATCGACGACATTCTTCTTAATCATGAAACGAACTCAAATAATGACACGGTCAGACTTAGAATACAAGTTGTCCTATCATCATCCGATGTTTTGTTGGGTTTTCTATAAATGCCAATATCGACAGATACGGGTATCTATAAAGCCGCCACTTTGACTGAGGCTTAGACAAGGCAAAAGTCAAACTAGCCAACGAGCCGATCATAATCATGACTCGAGGGCACCGGCGGGTCGTTTATAGTCCATTATACTTTGTGTATATAAGCTCACCAGTCATAAGAAGAGATCATAATTGAAACACGATTATGGACGCCTCTGCCTACATATCCGTTGTGACGGAATCAAACCCATATTGTAGTTCGAGCCGCTTGCCTATAGCTTTCTGCTGCTTCAGCTCGAAATTTGGTTGCTCAATTTGAGTATTGCCAATTTTTGCATGGGGAATATTTTCAATTCTGTTATTCTGCTGGGGGAACGATTCATCGAATCGGTGCTCGTTCGAGCTCACATTTCTGGGAAGTGTCACTTCTGTATCTTCTGCTGTGGATTTCTTAATCTTGTGGATGTCATCTTGTCATTCTTAGCGGTCTATGGCGCCAATGGCAACAGAGCCCCCAGTTGCATCGGAATCTAAAGTCGAAGACTTTAGAGCCCCCATTTGGAGCATTTCCTGTAAAAAATTTAAGAAGCAAAGCACATACGACACATAGTTCACATAGCACATTTGGATCAATGGATCATCGATCTTGGTAGTAAACATCATTTGGAAATGGGCCATTGGCCTAGGATCATAAACATCATTTGATCTTTTTGAAAATATGGATGAGCCATCGACCGGAACTTTGAAAGAGGAAGGATCATCGATCCGCGTTTGAAATAGGTAGATCATCGACCCGGGTTTGAAAAAAGGATGGGTCATCGACTCAATGGATTATTTAAAAATGGGCCATTAGCCTGCATTTTGACTTAAAATAGAGCTTCTTCGAAGATGCATAAATGGTTGAATCATTTTGAAAATCGAATTTTGGCATTTCGAAATGTCGAGCAGTTCGATGGGTAGACACGACTTTGTATTTCTAAACGTGACACGAACACTCGACTCGTAATCAACTTATGGGCTCAGCCCGCTAGACTTGAGTCAGAAATATGCACGAAAATTTAGTTTCGAAAAAAGGATTTGATGGGGGTTGCAATGTAAATTGGCACTTTTGGCGCGCAAAATGCAACCATCCCACAAAAACGAAAAGAATTGAAACAAAGGTGGGTCTGGACCTAGTCTGGTCACACCCCACGAGGCCCTACACGACCTATTATCTTTGATCACAAGTTTCTAAATCTCAATAAGATTGGTGGGTTTTCCTAAACCTAGTTTTGAAAGGATTTCCGTAATTCTCCCTTGTATTTCTCTATATATAGGGTGAAGTTCATAACTTCTAATCACAATTCTTTCATAATTCTCTCCTCTTATAAAAGATGAATTCTCTAGTAGTTGCAATGAAAGGTTGGGTTAAGGATTTCAAACCCCGAGAAACCCAGACTTTAACTGACGCGGGTATTCAAAAAATACTCTCTTTAGTTCAAATTATCCCTCAAGATAATTTTCTGATCGAATGTCTAAGATTATAGAATTCGGACCACCATGTCTATGCTTTCCCCGAATTTGAGGCATGCCCCTTGCTCGAAGAATTGATTGTCTTAGGAGGGTGGAAAATAACTCAAGAACCCGTCATACCTGACTTCTCATTGGACCGGGCTAGGAAATACCGTGAGTTTTTAGGGCTAAACCGTGATCAAGCCCACACAGTTGGTCGTTGGAGAACAAGTGGACCTCTTGGCTTTGGTTCAAATCTTTCGATGTGCTTATGATCCCGCTATTGTGACAGTTTATCGTCGGCGGACATTTGGTCTCATAATGCTACACTTGTATTGCTTCGAGGGATGCATCGAGATCTCGTATTGTCGTGGCCAAGCCAGACTCATTCGATTCGTTGAGCAGATGGAGAAATATGACAACCCGGCTCTAATCATTCTTGCTGAGATCATTCGGGGCATGGATGCTCGCAAGGCTAATCTGAATGCTCCTTTTACTGGATCGACCCGTCTTCTGCAGGTTTGTCTCTTTTCTTTTCTTTTCTTTTTTCGTCTTTTTCGTCATTTTCTCTTCTTTTTTTCGTCTTTTTTCTCTTTTCTTTTTTATCGACTTTTGCCACCTCCTTCTTTCTTTTCAGCGGGCTTTCATTTCATTTCATTTTTTTTACTTAAATATTCTGGCAGATCTGGCTGATGGAAAGACTATGGCTATTAGATCAACCCAAGGACCCAAAAGCATATCGTGTGAAGAGCATTTTCAATCGAAAACCGAGATTTACATTAGGAAGGGGACTTGCCTATTGGCGTGAGGCATTGACCTTCGGCATTGTGTCTCGTGTTCACTGGTCTTAGCCATGGCTTCGCTTGCATTTACTTACTAGGCTTTCTAATATTGATAAGACTAGACACATCATTTTGCTGGGCTTGGACTATTCCACTTATATTTATCCAAATTGAGTTCTTCATCAATATGGCCGTCAACATGTGATTCCAGCCGTTGAAGCCACGCGCGACATTCTATTCCGCTTCACTTGTGCTAGATGCCAGACTTGACTTCCTTCTTGGAATCGTAGGACTATTTGGCATTTTCTCGAGCCTGCCGCTTCTACTTGGGTATCCAGATCATATCGAAAGTAGACTACCGAGCCTTCAATTGTTACTAGAAAGAGACTATACAAGGATAATGTTGTTGATTGGAGAAAACAAAGCCAAGCATTGGAGAGCCGGACACTTCTACCAACTCTTCTTTGATCTGATCTTGACCCCGAAGCTGACACGACTCCGAAAACTAACTCTTCCGTATGGGATCGACTAGGTTCTCGAGGCGGGAGTGGGCCGACAGTCGCGGAAAGGCTGGGCCCTCGATTGAGTGTAAAAAGTGAATGGGTCCTCAGGAGGTTAGTGTGGTTCCTTCGAAGAATAGGGCCAGGGTGATGATGGGTGAGGCATCGTCTCGTCGTGATGGGCCACACGACCAAGCTAGGGATAGACAGTAGTTTCTAGCTCTATTATCTATTATTACAACTACATTTCTGTTTTTATTTCCTTTCAATTTGATGGTAATGGGCTTAGCCCGGAGCTTATTGGAATTAAATAAACAATTACTATTTATTAAAATTCCAGTTTTTGCATTCAAAATTTCATTTTGTTACATTATTTTATGGTTGTACCTTTGTAAAAGATTGCCTACGTATCTGCTTTTCAACAAAATCCAACCAAGTCCGTAGTTCTGACTTGAAATATCTCATATAGTGGCAACAAATGACAAACTTAAAACTTAGCTCAATTAACAAAGTAATTCAAAAACATTTTTTCATAACATTTGAGAACGAGGCCTATGGATAATAATTCATCAATTGATCCAAATTTGTTGAATTCGAGAAATCATTTCCATCCAAATCGTTCAATCGGACCGCTCCTCCAGTCAGGATCTTCTTTACCAAATAAGGGCCTACCCAATTTGGTTTGAATTTACCCCTCGGGTCTACTGGCAGCAATGCACGAATTGTTTTCAAAACGAGATCTCCTTCTTTGATTCCTCGAGGTTTCACCTTCTTGTTGAAAGACCGCTCTAACCTTTTCTGATAGAGCTGCAATTGATATAGGGCATTCAAACGTCGCTCATCGAGCATTACCAACGAATCGTACCGAGCCTGAATCCATTCAGACTCGGGTATTTGGCTTTCGAGTAGAATTCTTAGAGACGGTATCTCTAATTCAACGGGTTGAACTGATTTGGTTCCGTAAGTTATGTAGTACGAGGTTGCCCCCGTGGTGGTTCTAATTGAAGTCCAATATCCCTACAGAATGAAAAAGATATTGTCGGGCTATTCACGGTAATTTTCGGTTATCGTTTTAAGAATTGCCACTACTATTTTATTAACAGCTTCAACCGCACCGTTTGGGGTCGGTAAGGTGATGACATGTGACGTTTTATCTTGTATGTCTCAAGCAACATGGTGGTTTCAGCCTGGAAGTGGGTCCTGTGGTCACTGATCATTTTATGAGGCACCCCGTATCTAAAAATTATGTCACTTTGAATGAACTTTGGTACTTGCTTCGCATTTAGAACATTGTAAGACTTAGCTTCTACCCACTTTGTGAAGTAGTCGATTGCAACCAGAATAAAGCAATGTCCTCCTGTTCCGGACGGGTTTACTTTACCAATGATATCAATTCTCCAAGTTGAGAAAGGCCATGGTGATGTCATGGTGTACAGCGTAGAGGGTGGTACTTATTGAACATTTGTAAATATCTGACAGTTGCGACAATGTCTGACATATCTGCGACAATCCGTCTCCATCGTTGTCAAAAAATAATCGAGTCTCATGATCTTTCGAACTAGCATATGCATTCATGTGCGGCCTACATTCACCGTCATGGACTTCTTCCATGACCTTTTATGCGGTAATCTTATCATTGCATCGCAACAAAACACCTTGTGCGGTTTTTTTGTACATTTGTCCGTCATTAGTCTTAAAAAATTAGGCTGGGAGCATCTGTAATGCTCTTTTCCCGTGTAAGTCGAGATCAGCGGGGTATTCTCCCGTAGTTTTGAACATCATGATGGACACGTACCAGGGTTCGGTTTCACTGGTCTCAGCGTCATTGACTGTGTTTATGTAGGCCAGGGATGATCTTCGCTCAATAGACAGAGGCATACTGTCTACGCTATTACGAATATTGATTAAAGCAATCAATTTTGACAAAGCATCGACGAACTGATTTTCTTCCCTCGGAAGGTGAACATATTGTATTTCATTGAAATACTTTTCAAGTTCTTCTATCTTTGCCTGGTAGGGTGCCAGACTGTCACTCTTAATTTTCCATAACCCTGTTACTTGGTTAATAACAAAGAATGAGTTACCATGGACTATCATCTTCTTTATTCCCAAATGGACAGCGATGTGCATGCCCTATAGACATGCTTCATATTCTGCAGCATTTTTAATAACAATGAAGTCTAATTTGATCGACAGGGGTAAATGCTCTCATTTTGGTGAAATGAGGAGAACACTTATTCCGTAACCCATACAATTTGAAGCCCCTTCAAAATACAGATCCTAGATGTCATCTTTAATGTGTGCGACATTTTCGTCTGGAAGGGACCAGGTGTCGATATTTCAGCTTCTTCAATTGGGTTATCAGCAAGGAAATCGACAACAGCTCTTCCCTTTATCACCTTTAATGGTACGTACTTAAGATCGAACTCTGATAACATTAGAGTCCATCTCGACATTCCGCCGTTTAGCATCGGTTTTTCACACAAGTTTTTCAAACATTAGAGTCCGTCTTCGTGGCCCAGACCAAAGCCAAACACGTTTTTTCCATTGTTGTATATCTTGACTCGTAGTCCAAGAACTTTTTACTAAGGTAGTAAATTGCTCTTTCTTCTTTGTTTGCAGTTTGGGCTAACATTGCCCCATTGTAGTGTCTGTAACTGTTAAGTACAATGATAATGGTAGCCCGGCGATAGGTGGTCTTAAAAATGGTGGAGAAGACAATATCTCTGTCACTTTATCGAAAGCAGCTTGACATTGATCATCCCACCTAACGCGTTCTCCGACCTTCAGCTTCTTAAAGATCGGTTCACACATCATAGTCAACTTAGCAATGAACCGGATTATATATTGAACCCAGCCTAAGAAACCTCGAATTTCTTTCTCGGTTTAAGGATGCGGTATTTCTATAATGGCATTGATCTATGATGGGTCAACTTCAATGCCACAGTGGCTAACAATGTGGCCTAATAGCTTACCCGAGGTGACCCCAAATGCACACTTCTGTGGATTCAGACGCGTATTATACTTCTGTAATCTCTTAGAGAACTTCTGTAATGCACCCAGATGGCCATCACGCTCTTTTGACTTCACGATCATGTCATCGACATAAACTTTTACTTCTTTATGCATCATGTCATGCAGCAACGTTGTTGCCGTTCTTTGATAAGTTGCCTTGGCGTTTATCAAACCAAATAGCTTTACCGTATAACAGTAGGTTCCTCACTGCGTTGTGAACGTAGTTTAGGGCATATCCTCTTCGCCCATTTTTATCTGGTTATACCCGATATAACCGTTTATAAAGGACAATAATGCATGATTCGCGGTGTTGTCAACTAAGATATCGATATGAGGTAATTGAAAATCGTGCATCGGACTCGTTTTATTCAAATCACGGAAATCGAGCCAGACATGGACTTTTCCATCCTTTTTCGGAACTAGTACTATGTTGGCTACTCAATCTGAGTATTCTGACACTTTGATGAACCCGGCTTTGAACTTCTTATCAACCTCTTTTTTGACTTTCAAGGACCATTCAGTGCGCATTCTGTGTAACTTCTGTTTTACTGGCTTGAACCCTGGTTTGATCAAAATCTTGTGTTCCGTAATTTCTCTGTCACTTCCCGGCATGTCTCTGTAAGACCATGTAAAAACATCTTTGAACTCATTCAATAGAACGATAAACCCTTTTTTCTCTAGGGGATCTAAAGTGGTTCCTATCTTAAGCTCTTGCGGTTCTAGGGTGGTTCCTACATTGATTATTTCTCTATCTTCGATTACCGGATTCCTCTACTCGTTTTCTTCAAACCCTTTTACT
>JAOWBH010178523.1:0-10182 GCA_028566215.1 Silene coronaria
GGTTTAATTGAATGATTGTATTCCGCATGTGGTACGTCTCCAAATAGCCATCATTTTATCTCGTAGAGACCGTTATTGTAACGGGCGGGGTTGGGTGTTTTCTTTAATGACATTAATTTTAACTTCCTAACACGTAAACTCACACGAACTTTGAATCTCTACAAAATTGGTTTCTAAATTCCATTAAAAATTTAGTGGCGACTCTTCAAAATGAAAAAATTGTTTGCATTAAATCGACATAGAATGAATGTCACGTGATAGAGTTTAATTCGATGATTGCATTTTCGCGTGTGATACGTAGCCAAATAGCCATCGTATTCTTAGTAGAGACTGTTATTGTAACGGACGGGGTTGAGTGTTTTTGTTAATGAAACTATTTGAACTTCCTAACAAGTAAACTCACACGAACTTTAAATCTCGACAAAATTGGTTTCTAATTCCATTAAAAATTTAGTGGTGACTCTTCCAAATGAAAAAAAATGTTTTTTTTGAAATAAAAACATCGCATTGATGAATTTTCATTGTCCACAATTTGGCGATTCCGCTGGGGAGTGTGAAACTTGAAAAGTAAAACAATAGCTATTAGGAGTATCTATCACATGCATTTTTATTTTATGTTAGTCATGCATAAACCAAATTTGAGACTTTAGGATTCGGACCATTTTTCCCCTTGATTTAATCACAAGGTAAGGAGATTGACGTCCACTATGCCCGATTTAAGTATCAAGGTGGTTCCGCCGCGGTTAGTAGCTGTTACTTGCCATATTGTACAGTGCTTATGGTGGGTTCATGGTTCTCTAACAACGAGGGATCATTGGCATAGACCATAGAAGAGTCTAGGTTTCATGCACTGCATCCCTAAAATGCGATTGATTAATTGCTATGTGAATTCCGAGTCGTGTTTTCAAAATCGAGTTTTTGTCAAAACCCGTCGTCTTTCGAAAAATCAAGCCGAGTATTCCTCTTACTTTTTTCAAAATTTTGAATCCATTTTTTCGAAATTCTAAGCCATGCTTTCAATTCTGAATTTTTGAACTTACCTCTTTTGAAAAATAGAACATTTCCAAGCTGAAATGCTGCCGATTTAGGATTAGAAAAATACGATTTTTTGAACCTACCTCTTTTGAAAAAAGAACTTTTCAAGCTGAAATGTCGTTCATTTAGGATTAGACTATCCCGAACTTTCAATCCACCTCTTTTGAAAAAGAATGTTTCCACGTCGAAAGACTGTCAAATTAGGATTAAAATTTCTCGACCCAAAAATAAACCTTTTATAAGCCGGCAAACTACCCATTTAAAAGCTCATTTTTTATAATTCGATTATTTTCGATTTCAAATTCCGATAAATCATATCCCAAACCAAACCCAAACCTAGAATAGAGTTTGAGTTGATTGGGTCGAGTTGGCCAAGTTAGGCCCTTGTTGTCTAGGTTAGTCATTTCTAGTCTCACCTTAGGTTCAAGTGAGCTGTTTTGGGTTAGAACACATCCTATTTGAGTTACCCAAATCGATCTTTGGGTCTGAGTCATGAATGTCCACCAGTTGGTCCAAGTCAATAACAAAAACGCCCTAGCAAGGCCTATATGATGTTTTTCACGTGCCCAATGGACCATGTTGGTCCAAACACGGGTTTGTCACACCAAGTCTATGTCAATGTCAGGTTTAAGACCCAAATCATGTAACCTTATGTTTAGGACCCGCCACAAATGAGTTAGATTACTTAGTTTTAGGGTCTATGTTGAGTTTTAGTCCTTGTCGGGTCTAAGACCTCATGCCACACGTGTGACCCCTCACAAATGAGCCATGTGGTTCATTTCCCGGTTCAAAGTCCATCATCAAGTCAGATTGTTAAGTCAAATCTATTGTCAAGTCAAGTATGTTGAGTTAAATTAACCCAATGGACTAGAATAGTCTGGGTTAGTCACGCTAAGTTTGTGTCATGTCAATGCACAATCGAATTTAATTAATACCCAAATTACGTGTTCATTTGTTGAAGACCCCTCACAGAGAACGATACGGTTCATCTCTCGGGTCCCAATTTGTCATCAAGTTTGTAGGTGATGCTTGAGTCAAGTCCATCCAATTCATGTTAAGCCATTTTTGGTCGAGGATCTCATTCTCAATTTTAGGTCCAATTCGGTCCAGTCCATTTGCATACCGAGTTAATATTTAGAGTGAAACCTCTGTTGATTTACAAATAGCCTCGAAACTCTGTCAATTTCTGAACACGAGTCACATAGTTTCTTCTCGAAGTCAAAACCGATTTGTAAAAGTTGGCCAACTTTCGAAATGAACATCTGAGTCGACTCTAGAAAAAAGAAATGTTCAAGACCGAGGTTGACGATTACGAGTCGGAAGTTGTATTCGATTCGTAGTTCGAGTCGATTCTAAGATTTGTTTTTGCTATACGTCAAACTCCTTTTGATCAATGAAATTGATTCCATTTCCACTCTCATTCAAATTATCAAATCAATTCAAAATGCACAACACACTCAAGGGTGACCCTTTGTGTAGAAGTATGTCTTGTTTTAAATAGGTAAGGTACACCAAGATCCCGTGTTTACTTTCTTACCTATTCCATGTCTGGCAGTAGAAAACCTCCATCAAAACCCATGTTTAGGACAAGCCCTTAGATGATTCTATGACGAACCTAGACTAGCTCTTTGTTCCTGATTAATGACGGAAGACAAGCCCATTCCCTACAAAAATGTCCCATCTCGTAAAGAGAAAAGACCGACCGGTTTTCGCTCAAAATGCTAGTCTGACCACGAATCAAATTGGCAAGCCCATTTCTAGAGCGGCCCAATACTTCGATGGTCCTGGAGGAGGATCCTAGATTGGGGCTCCACATTGGTTGTGAATTCAATCGTGACCAGGAATATGAGTCGAGGACTGACTATATAGCTAAAAGAACCTCAATGATGACAAAATTCAAGTTCGAGTTCCACTATATGAGTTGAAGACTACCCAATTCAGATGTGTCAAATGAAAAGTGTTGAAAACACATCTCAAGAGTAAACATTTCAAAAGACAATAGTCAATGGCTAAATAAAAATCAAGTATCAAAATACCCATGATCGAATATCAAATTAAAAATCAAAACCAAAATGGTCAGCTAGCACAATCGATTGCCTTTCATACCCTTAAGTCCTTCTCAAGACAGTTACGGGAAGTAGTCGGGAATTTGAGAATCGTCGGGCGTGTATCGTTACACCCAAAGCCTTTAGGGTCCAGACATGGAGATTTGAACCCACATTGTTGTCCAACCTATTTCCGCTCGGGTTTTGTTAAACCCGAGACACCATTTCCAACCATGAGGTAAGCCATAACCCATTGGCCTAAGCACCAGAAAATGAGCCTTCAAAATGACGGTCCACTATTCAAACCTTTTATTACCAAGATCCACATCCCAATGAATCACGGCCTTTTACACCAACCCTAGATGCGAGATTTAACCATACCTTACAGGCTAGAACGGGATGCGGCGTGATTTGCATGTGTACACATAAACGAAAATGCCATGTTTATGCACCTTCATTGAACTACGTCGGATTTGATTTCTCTCCACGCGAATACGTAGGCAGTCCTTCAGAAAAAGTGCTTCAATCCATCCACCATCCATCCATTCATCTTGTCGGTTTCTTATGAGTCTTAGCCAAGTCCAAATGAAGCCACCTTTGATTGAGTCAGTCTTAGCACTCGATTAAGGCTAAGATAAGAATCTAAATTCAGATAAGTAATTGTCAAATCTCAGAATGAGCTCGATCTAACGATGTTAGTAAAGATGTTCAAATTGATAGTTGGTTCACGTTTTCGACAAGGACTTTCATTAGGGAGATTATGAAACCTTCTACCCATATCTAGTTACAAACCATGTGTCAATCATTTTAAAAGATCTTGCACATTTATGGGTTCGTTTGTCAATAAGATTTTGTCTCAGATCGAGTCAATTCTTGGTCAACGTTCAAATATCATGTCCGAGTCACACACGAGTCGCCTTGAAAATGCAAGGCACAATATGTACACCCGTCATTACCCCCATGTCCAATTCAAATGTCTTTTTTTGACAAAAGTTCAAATCGGGTCCACATAATTTGTTTCAACAGAAGTTTAAAATTTGGGGTCGATGACCCATTTCAATGATTAGCATTTTGGGTAAATGACCCATTTCAATTCATATGATTAGTGTCTCGGGTCGATGACCCATTTCAAATGTTCTTACGGGTCGATGACCCATTTCAAATATTGTTGCGGGTCGATGGCTCATTTCAAGTGTTGTTACGGGCCGATGGCGCATTTCAAGTGTTATTGCGGGTCGATGACCCATTTCAAAATTGCGAGCCGATGACCCATTTCAAATGTTATAGCAGGTCGAACACCCTTTTCAGTTTGAAAAATCAGAATCAAAGATCCATTTTTATTTGAAACGTTCCGGATTAATGATCCATTTGAAAGTTAATATCGACGATCCATTGTGTTTTGAATGTTCGGGCCAATGACCAATTTTGTTTCAAATGTTCAGACTTCCCGCCTCAAATTTCAAGTGTGTTTGCGGTCTTTGTCAATGTTTCGCGTACCGGGATGGCTAACCTACATTTCTACCCCAACAAGTCAATATTTGAATTTGATTCTCGTACACACTTATGGATTTTATTTTCATTTTGTTTGAAGGTAGCAGGCTACGCCCACGTTGATTACGGGTCAGAATGTCCGAGTCGCATTTGAAAAATGCATGTCGTGTCTACCCATCAAGTGAAACTCAACAAATATCTCAAGTATTTGATTTTTCAAAAACTCGAAAATTGAAAAACTTAGCCTTGATTCAAATGACCTAATTTTCAAACGATGTTTACATTCCGGGTCAATGACTCATCCATATTTTCAAATCTCAAAGTGTTGCTACGTGAATTACGTGTTATATGAAATGTGACCAAGTTTGCATGATATGCTACAACCAGGGGCTCTAAAGTCGTCAACTTTATAACCCAATACAACTGGGCGCTCTTTCGCCGTCGGCTCAAGAGACCATTATGAATTGAACGGATGACATACACTGGATAAAGGAATCCACAGCAGAATGCTAAAGAAGTGACACTTCCCAGAAATGAGAGCTCGAATGAGCACCGAATTCGATGAATCATTCCCCAGCGGAATACCAGAACTGATAAATATTCCCCAGTAGAATGCAAATATTGGCGTTGCTCAAATGAGTAACCATATATAAATATTTGGGCCGAAGCAGCAGAAAGCTACAGGCCGGCGAGCTCGAACTACGACACGGGTATGATTCTGTCACAACGGATACGTCCGCCTAAGGATAAGGCTCAACCCACTTTTGATGTAGAATGAGAGAATTTATTGTGAAAGTAAAGGCATACAGAACCGTGTTTCAGGTATGATCTCTTCTTATGGCTGGTGAGCTTATATACACAGGTCTATGGAGTATAAACGACCCACGGTGCCCTCTAGTCGTGATTATAATCGGCTCGTTGGCTACTTGACTTTTGCCTTGTCCAAGCCTAAGTCAAAGTGAAGGCTCTGTAGATACTCGTATCCGTCGATACTGGAATTTATAGAAATCCCAACAAACACCTAATAATGATAGGACACATGTATTTTTATCGACAATGCTCATTTAAAGGAACTCGTTTTGCAATGCGAAATAGGAGTTGGTTGACGGTTTTATAATTTAAATGAAATTTAAATTATTTGATTTTAAAAAAAAATTATGAAAGTTTAAAGTTAAACTTTTATTTCTAGAAAAATAAATGAAATTTATTTCATCGATTTTGTATTTTCGATTTAATTTGAATTTTTAGTCTTTTATTTTGAAATCATTGAAAATGAATTATTTAAAAGCTTCTATTTAAATTATTTTGAATTTATATTTTGATTTGAAAAATAAAAATTGAGAAGTTTTGAGACGGTTTTATAAATATCGCTTTTATTTGATTTGAAAAATCAAGTTTTGAAGAGATTTTGCGACCGTTTTATACACGATTTTTGAGTTCGTTCTTGTGTGTTTTTTCCGCCCAATTTTCGAGGACAGTACAGCCCACATTACTCTCCCTAGATCCCATGTTCAAACCTCACCAAACCCACCCTTCTTTCCCTCCAATTTCGAGCTTGAAACAGCCCAACACCCCCGCGGACAGCCTCTGTTTTTCAGCCCTTTAACCCAACCCAAATGCCTCCAATTCAATTCAAACTTTACCATAAATCACTACCCTAAACTATCCTATTAATATACCTTATATCCTAGTCCTAGCCGTGCCCAAACCTAGCAAAAAAAACCACCCGTAACACCCGTCTATACCCCCTGTTTTCGTGACCAAAACAAGGCACCCAAGTTGGCTTTTTTGTATATTTTTGAGTCTTCCTTTGAGCCAAAACTTGAGACATCCTTAGCCTAACCTCCCTTTCTTGATCCCCAAATAAAATACCTTCCATAGCCAGCTTGAATCTCTCCAAAAACCGAAACCAAAATATCTTCATTATTCTTTCCAAAATCGAGTCGAATTCTTTCTTATGCTAAAAACTCGACCAAGTTCATTAATCCTTTTACCAAGCAAGATATTTGGGATCTTTTATCAGTTGTAAACCGAGCCTTAGAACCCTAGATTGTTCCTCACCTCGATATACCCATCTCTCTCCTCATATGAACACAAGTTTTGAAGCCAAGAAAAACCCTAGCAAACTTTAATCAAAACTCATATAAACTTGGTACCTATACTCATCTCATACCCAGGAAGCAAGAACAATGTTCACACAACAACATAAACGAACTTTAGAGCGTTAATTCACTCTCTATTTCGGTTCTGTTCGTGTTCTGGACAACATGTGTTCATGCTTATTTTATATGTTTTTAATTTATTTTTATGTCTTATTTTATATGATATATGAAATCTACACTATTCAAGGACTCGAAAACATCTTTCGGATTGAAAATCCGTCAAGGAACGAACCTGTGACGACCATTCGTAAATCGTTGTGCAAGAGGCTTTTTACGCGAGAATCGCATTGTTTGATTTCAATCATCTCTTTTTGATTTTAAATTGATTAAAGTTTTAATATTTTTCATTGAATTGTTTTGCAAAACCTTTGACGACGGAACCTTAGTGAAAGCTTGCATACGATGTTCTTAAGCATCGTCCGAAGTACATGTAAGTTGAGGGTGCAAAAATAATCTCTCTTTCTCTCTTTTAATTATGTCTTTAAAATTCATTTTTATCTTATTCGTATATTGTTGTTACGGTAATTATTATTTTTATTTTTGATAATTATCGAGGACGATGGGAATTTTATTGTGGACGGTCGATGGATGACCTTGTGTGTTGTGGATTATTTTCCGATAGGTATTGGAATTAATCTTGTGCGTTATGGCTTATGTTTTGTGAGTTTATTTTTAAATAAGCATGGAATTTGTTTAATTAATTGGATTATATATAGATCTATGTACAGAACTGTTTAAATCTAGATTTTCAAATGCTAGTTAGTATAAAGTTGAAATCTTTATTTAATATGTCATTGTTTTATGATGCAGTTCAGTTTAATTGCAACTTATGATGATTTGGTATGATTAGTTTAATTTAGCAATGAAATTGTTTAACTCAGTTTTCCGCATGTCATATATGTTTAAATTTATGATGATTATGAAATTGTTGATTGAATTTAATTGATATATGCTTGGTTTGTGTCAACGTAATTTGATTTTAATCGTATATGTTTAGATCTAATTGATTGTTTATTAAATAATTACTCATTATGCATGTTTGATCAATTTTCTCGTGATGTATGTTTGTCGCGTGAGTTTAAGCATGTATTTAGGATTAGAATAATCCCTCTCATGCCATTCGCATGTTAATTTGATTATTACTTTGAATTAATTCGAATAATGATTGATTAATTCACATATTCACATGTCTGGAAATCGATATAGATATGTAGATAATGAAATTAGTCTTATTTATGTTGCATGATTGAAATCGTATTGAGATCGGGTTTTATTTGTCGCTTGCTTAAATTAATTATGAAATAGTTATTTAAATCGCATGTTTAGTCAACTCCCGATACTTGTGCTAAGTTGTTTATGGTTTTTATTGCAATTGTTATTATGAATTAACCACTAACGTTTGTTGATCTATCTTATGCTAATAGTAAGAATATCTCTTTCCTTCTCTTTGTATGTTTATTTATGCTTAGATAGCTTAAATGAACTCACATGCTAAATTCACTCCGACGAAGATTGTTTGCATTAAATCGACATAGAATGAATGTCACATGATAGGGTTTAATTCGATGATTGCATTTTCGCATGTGATACGTAGCCAAATAGCCACCGTTCTGCTTAGTAGAGACCGTTATTGTAACGGGAGGGGTTGGGTGTTTTTGTTAATGAAATTAATTTGAACTTCCTAACACATAAACTCATACGAACTTTGAAACTCTACAAAATTGGTTTCTAAATTCCATTAAAAATTTAGTGGCGACTCTCTTCAAAATGAAAAAATGTTTTTTTAAATTAAAACATCGCGTGGATGAATTTCTATTGTCCACAATAGCGAACTTGGGAATTTCTGAAAAAGTTACTCGACCGAGTTGGACGAGCACTCGACCGAGTGGATGCCCACTCAACAGAGTGGCGTCCGTATGCTCGACCGAGTGGTCCCAAAGAAGGGTCAAATGCTATTTTGACTTTTACAATGGGACTACTCCTAACTTTTTCCTTGGTTATTGAAGCAAAGATGCCGCCAATGATAGCCCAATCCGAACTTAAGGTCAACCATCGTTCCGAAGAAGAATTCGCTAGTCTTGCGCCCCTCACGGAAGCTCTTAGGAATGCAAATAGGACAAGCGAAGTCAACGCCTTGACGATAAGCACGGCAATATCCCGATTCTGACCCACGAGGTACGAAGGATTGGGAGAACTAAGCAAGTTCCATGATTAGGTGTGGGAAATGGAGAACATCTTCAACATTGTCCAATGTTCGGAGGAACTCAAGGAGAAGCATGTCACCTTCTATCTCTCGGGGTCGGCGGGGACTTGGTGGTACCAAGAGAGAGAGAGAGGCTATGAGGGATTTCTATAAGACTAATGGGGACACGACCATCTCGTGGAGGAACTTCAAGGCAAAAATTAGGGATGAGTTCATCCCCGAACACATCCGTAGTCGTTTGAGAGCAGAATTTGATAACTTCGTCATAGCGGAGGGGATGACCGTTCATGATTATTATGTGAGATTCAACGAGTTGCATACCTATATGGAGAACCTTCATTTGAGCCAACCTCACTTGCCCTTAAGTTTGAGAAGGGTCTATCCTATAGGATCCTAGAGAAGTTGCTCGATGGGATGAACGGATGTCAAAGATGTTATGTCCGAGCCGACAATGCCGGAAGATTGGTGGATATGACCAAAGATGCTAGGGAGAGAGTTGGAGAAAAGAGGAGGTCGGAAAGTGAAGGAGAAGGAGCTTACAATATGAGGTTGAACTTCAACCAAAAACGGTCTTTCTCGAGTGGAGCCCAATCAAGTGGAGGTGTTAGGTATGCTAAGAATGGAGGGCGGAGCGTGAGTGAAAGTGGTGGCCGTAAGTGCTTTAATAGTGGAGGCATGGTCATAAGAGAGCCGAGTGCACAAGTGTTGGAGGAGGGACCAATAAGAGGTTCAATCAAAGAGGCTGATGTGTGTCGTCAATACACCAAAAATAAAACCTAGCTCTACTAACTGGGCAGCTAGCGGAAGTAGGGTCGATCTCCACAGGGAGGTAACTAGTATCTGTAAAACTATTCTGTCGGGTCACAAAATTGGGGGTTTAAATGATTGATTTCTAACTACGAGATAGAGAAAAGAGAAAATAGGGAAAATAGAATTAAAACAAGAAATACGGATAGAAATCAGATAGGGAAAGGAATATGCCAGGAATCGGTCTGCCGCGGTAACTACACTATCGGGATAACTAGGTCGGTCAAACTATCGATAAGAAGAGTATCGGTTATCTCCTTTCGGTCTCAAACCAATGATTATACCCTTTCGGTCTCTAATCACTCTAGGCTATCCTAATGACTCTCGCCCTATTAAGAATCACCTATCGAATCTAAGCAAGCCTACCCTTCCAATCTCTCGATCTAGGTCGGGGTTAACTAAACAATCGGTCTCCTGCGTGCACTCATTCAACCAATCA
>JAOWBH010178534.1:0-10182 GCA_028566215.1 Silene coronaria
ACAACGGGTACCACAAACCGTTGCTAGTGTACATTTAGTAACGGTTTTTCAAAAGTCGTGTTCTTATCTTAGTAACGGTTATTTAACAACTGTTGATAAAAGCGTTTTTATAGCGGACTTTACGGAAACCGTTGAAACTTTTTGATAACGGTTCGATGCATCACCGTTGTAAATAAATAGTCACAACGGTTTTAAACGTAAATCGTTATTATTATTAGCGCTCTTCAGGTTTCCACCAATATTTGGGCAACGGTATTCTAAGTGCCGTTATTATATGCATTAAACCGTTGTGCTACGTTCGTTATTGATGGACAGATTTGGCGTAGTGTGTACCGACTATAATCGGTCGGTACTACTATTACGTTTTTCTAAGTACAAAATGATGTGGAGCGTTGGTAGTAATATGGAGTGGCGATATATAGAGATGTAAATGATATAAGCTGGCTCGTAGTGCCCACGGAATCAGCTTGGTCAAAGCTCGGCTCGAAATGGTCAAAACTGATTTTGAGCCGAGGTTTACAAAATATGAGCTGATCCTGAGCTTAGTGGAGCTCGGTTCAATAGCTCGAGTAAACTCGTTTTATTTTTTTTTATTATTTATTTTTGGCATTTTTAAGTTGTTATTTTTCTTAGTAAAATGTTATTTAGAATTTATGATTATATTTTTATTATATTTGATAAAAATTGTATATTTGCAGTTAATTTAACATACATTTATTTTCAATTAGATAATAAAAAGTTAAAGAAAATTATGATTTAACCGAGCTCGAGCCTAAACTGAGCCGATTCCGAGCTCAAGCTCAAATTTCCGAGCCAATTCAAAGCCCACTCAAACTCAAGCTTAAATCGGCTCGGTTACACCCTAGCGATGTATGATGACGGAGTTTTGCACGTTTTCTAAGTACAAAGTGAAGGGAGTAAGTCTAATTTCATCTCATTTAAAAAAGGTTACCGCCTGACTACAAAAAATGTCGGTAATTTGTCACATTTGGTCGGTAAAATATAATATACCGACGGATTATTTTAATTTACGGAGTATCTGTGTAATTGTCAGTAAGTTACCAACCATTTTAATTATAGCGACTGTAATCGCTCGATACTACTTTTTACCGATTGATTTATAGGTCCCCCGATAAATTGCAATCGGTGTTGAGCATGTTTCTTTAAGTGTAGAAGACGATTGAATCCCGACATGTCAAATTTACGCGACTTGAGTATCTGATTGATGAGTTGTTTGGGTATTGAGATGAGGATAGTTCGGGATGGGATTACCTATGTTATTTGGGATTTGTTTGAATCCTTACCATGTTTATCGATGGGAATCGATTGGCTCTAGGACTAGCTTTACCAACCAAAGTTGAACACGGGAGTGAGAACTCGATGAGGTAACCCAACTTTCGACTAGACTTCTGATCTTAGGAGAGGAAGGAGGACGGGCAGGATAAAACGTGAGCTTAATGACCTAGACCCTTGCTTGAGTACCATGTGAGTGGGCCCACTTAATCGACCTAGGACGATTCCAATTACGAACTCGACAGGAAGATTACTTGGCATATTTATAATCAATTTACGAACCAGGAGGGAGATAACTAGTTGATCCTTTGAGGCGTTTCCCTTACCCAATTACCCTACAACTTGTCACTTGGGAGTCTTAATAGTAAGTTAGGTATGTTGGAAGTGAAGTCGGATCCTAAACTTCTCCCGATTTCAATTTATCCTTAATATTTTCGACTATCGCCATTTTAGAATTTCTAGCAGCATCGTTGAGGGCAACATACCTAACTATCGTCACTTTACTCGGATCAACTATCTCCACCCATGTAATTCAAATGGAGTTAATGTAAATTCACCAGCCATGGACGGTGGACCATTGGTCCATGGATAAGGTTATAAAGGGTCTATCATCGAATTGATAATGGTCCATGGATACGCTTGTAGATGGTCTATCATCCACTTCATATGCAGACCATCTTCACGTTTTTTGTGTTTGAGAAAACCAACGTTTCTCATCGGCTACGAGCCTACGACCAACACGTCACGTATCGGTTAAATAAGTGGTACCAAGTACTATTGTTGTTACCCTTGAAGACACTTCATTGTCTCTTTTTCTATCACAAATTATTACTTGGATTTAGGACCGTACTATCCATTTAAGCTCAAGAATCATATCACTTATATGTATAAATCAAATACTCGTATATTATTTTTCCCTATGAATTCTTATATGCACAAGTTATATGTACTTGATCCGTTTTTATTGTCTTAAGCTTAAGACGGATAGTACCGTCTTAAGGGAGATCTACCTTTTTCCTATATAAAGTCTGTGAATAGTGTGCTCTTTCATTCAAAAAATAGAAAATAATTAATTAAAATAATATCTCTTCCTCCCAACCGCGGTCGTAGTAGCCAAGACAAAAAAAAGGTTTGTGTTTGCTCCGCTCCCTCTTGCATTAGTAAGTTTAAAATGAGATCATTAATGAATTTGAATTATGTACCGAGTATATATCTTCATGTTAAAGATGTTAGAAAACATTGCACCGAAAAAAAAATGTTAGAAAACATTGCACCGAAAAAAAATGTTAGAAAACAAGTTTTAAAAGGTTATATTTAAGATTTCGAGTACCAACATTTATAACGGTGTTTTATGTGAATCAACTTACGCTAGTATTTACGACACTTAAATTAATTGGTGAACCTTGGAATAACTTTATAGTGATCTAGTTTGTTGAACATGACCTCAAAGTTTGATATAAACCAAATTGAACTAGAAGGGGCTCCAAGTAAGACTCCAACTAAATGTAACTTGGGTTAACATGAATCCTTATTGAATTAAAGTAATGTAACCTGACTCGAGAAATAAACTACTTTAGCAAATAAAATTAAACTTAGGTATGAGTTACTTAGAGCTTATCGTTCGTTAGCTCGACTTGACCTAACCTAATTTTTACTGAGCTTGGGCTTAGGCCCAAAAAGCCAATGGCCCAGCCCAATAAGGCTTGTTTCAATTTTTGAGCCGGATATGGGTTGTGTATGAAAGAGTAACCTACTTGGCTACGTCCATGAAAGAGCAACTATATATAGTCTTTCTGTCATGTCTCAAAGCTCGTATGGCTCGAAATTAAAGAGCCCAGCAAAACCCATATAGACTGGGCTTAGGCCGATCAAAAAGGACTATTAGCATGGCCCGACCCAACCTGGCCCGTTTGTCGAGGCTTATTTCGCCGTCAAACTGCGACCCGGGACATGATTACTGAAAGTATGTAATCCCTTAGAAAGGGTTGTTGATTTCATTCCAATATATATGCAGTTCAAAGATATCGTTTCCATATTGTTAGCTATATGCAAGGCTAATAATCCTAACAAAACAACTAAAGAAGGATAACTAAATAATATACAAGTTTATAATAGGAAAATACATATCAACAGGATATTGACTAATACACCCCCGCAGTCGGAACGGGAGCGGAGCAAACGCTAAGACTGGCGCGAAAGCGATTGAATAAGGGCTTAGGAAGCCCTTTAGTGAAGATATCCGCATATTGGTATTCAGCTGGAACGTGGAGGACCTTGACTAAACCAAGTCTGACTTTTTCCCGAACAAAATGAATGTCGATTTCGATATGCTTAGTTCTTTGATGTTGTACGGGGTTGCCGGAGAGATAAACCGCGGAGACATTATCACAATAAATGAGACTGGCACGAGAGATGGGAACATGTAGTTCGAAAAGTATATTACGTAACCAGCTCGTTTCAGCAACGACATTTGCAACGCCACGATACTCAGCTTCCGCGCTGGATTTAGACAGGGTAGGTTGGCGTTTGGATGACCAAGATACCAAGTTGTCACCAAGAAAGACACAGTAGCCGGAAGTGGATCGTCGTGAGTCGGGACACCCGGCCCATTCTGCATCAAAATAGGCAGTAAGATCATGCGAGGACGATTTGGATAGGGTGAGGCCGAGGTCAAGGGTACCTTTGAGGTACCGTAAAATCCGTTTGAGAAATTGGAGATGCGGCTCACGAGGGGCGTGCATAAATAGACATACTTGTTGAACGACATATGTAATATCGGGCCTAGTAATAGTTAAGTATTGTAGGGCACCAGCTAGACTTCGATACATAGTAGAGTCCGGGATTAATGGACCTGCCGTGGAGGATAACTTTGCGCCTGGTTCAACAAGAGTGGTGACGAGATTGCACGAGTCCATGTTGGCGCGTTTGAAGATGTCACATGCATATTGTGCTTGAGAAAGAAATAAACCGTGAGAGTTACGTGACACGCGAATCCCAAGAAAATGATTAAGTTGCCCAAGGTCCGTCATGGCAAACTCGGATGAAAGAGCCCGAATAACCTGTCGAAGGAAGGAGTCACTAGAAGCTGTCAACACAATATCATCGACATATAGCAAAAGATAAGCCGTGTGAGCACCATGCTTATAAATAAATAGAGATTGATCACATATGCTACTTCGGAAACCCCGGGACTGAATAAATGTCGCAAACCGAGGATACCAAGCTCGCGGAGCTTGCTTCAAACCATATAAGGACTTACGTAGACGACATACATGATGCGGAGTAGAGGGGTTGACAAACCCAGGCGGTTGATGCATAAAAACAGTTTCGAGAAGATCGCCATGTAAGAAGGCATTCTTGACATCTAATTGATGTATTGGCCAAGAACGGGAAGTAGCTAAACTGAGCACGGTCCGAATTGTGGTAGGCTTAAACACCGGACTGAATGTTTCGTCGCAATCAACGCCAACTTGTTGGCATTTTCCATTAACCACGAGACGAGCCTTATACCGCTGTAATGAGCCATCCGACTTAAATTTATGGCGAAAGAGCCAGTGACACCGAATAACAGGGGCATCGCGAGGACGCGGAACCAATTCCCATGTATCATTATCAATTAAAGCACGGTATTCAGTAGTCATGGCGGCATTCCAATTAGGATCCTGGAGGGCGAGTTTCGGTGACTTGGGAAGGGGTGAGAGGGTGGGGGATGTGGTGGTTGCAACCATGTTGGGTTTTATGTTAGGTTTGAAGATGTCGTGCATAGCACGAGTGCTCATGGTATGTTGGCGTGGTGGTGGGGGTGGGGGAGGGGGTGGTGGTGGGTGGGGGGGGGGATGGATTTCGTATAGGGGGCGACAATGGTGTGGCAAGGGAAATTGGTGACGGGAAAACAGGGTAATTTGGAGGGGAAGGAGAAACAGGGGTTCGTGGGGTGTGTGGGTTGGGCTGGGTATTATCCAAATTGGGTCGGGTTAAGGCCTCGATGAGGGTGGGTGGCATGGACGATAGTGTTGGGTTAGAGGGAGAGGACGTGTGTGTGGGTGAGGCGAAGGGGAAGACGGTTTCATCAAACGTGACATGGCGCGAGATGATGAGTTTGCCACTGGAGATGTCGTAACATTTGTAACCACGGAACTCTTGCGGGTATCCGAGGAATACACATTTTGTGGATCGGGGGGCAAGTTTATGGGGTCGTTTGGACGAAATATTGGGGTAGCACACACAACCAAAAACACGGAGGTGGGAGTAGGAGGGATTTTTGTGGAAAAGAGCGGAAGTGGGTGAGCGATAATGGAGGATTTTTGTAGGCAAGATATTGTGTAGATGTACCGCCGTGTGTAAGGCATCGACCCAAAATTCAGACGGTGTAGATGAATGGTGGAGTAAGGCTAAAAGAATTTCATTTATGCGTCGTATCATACGCTCGGCTTTGCCGTTTTGGGAGGAAGTTTGAGGACACGAGAAGCGAAATATAAGGCCTTTATTAGTCGCAAAATTGCGAAATTCATTATTGTCAAATTCGCGGCCTAAATCACATTGGAAGGCTTTAATGGATCGTTGAAATTGTGTGGCGACGTAGTTTTGAAAATTTAGAAGTTTAGTGAAGGTTTCAGATTTAAATTTTAATGGATAGACCCATACGAATTGAGTGAAATTATCGATGAGTATCAAGTAGTATTTGTAACCGGCTTTGCTAGTAATGGGAGAAGTCCACAAGTGACTATGAACAATATCAAATGGGGCAAGAGTAGTAGAAGTAGAATCAAAAAACGGTAACCGTCGATGTTTACTAATTTGACATGAATGACATAAAGACGAATTTATTTTGCTACTACAATCAATACTTGACTTGGACTTAAGAAAATTTAAAATGTTGGCACCCGGATGACCGAGACGGGAGTGCCAGACGTCGGAGGAGAAGGCAAGGAGACACGGGCTAGGCTTGGATGGCGTCATGGAAGGCTCGGATGAAAAAGGATAGAGGTCACCATTACTATTGCTCCTCAGTATCAGACTCTCATTCGCTAAATCCTTCACAGAAAAACCACACGGGTCAAATTCGACGGATACGTTATTGTCTTTGGTAAATTGGCGAACTGATATGAGGTTTTTAATTATTTTTGGAGTGTATAAAACATTGTGAAGGTATAAAGTCCTATCGGGGTAGCTAGGGAAGTGGTTCCGGAACCGAGAACTGGAATGCTGGCACCATTACCTACGTAAATAGAATTAATTGTGCTCGAATTGAGTGGGGAACGAAACGTACCTGGGTCCGCGCTCAAGTGAGATGAAGCACCCGTGTCCATGTAGAAAGGACTCGAAACATACGGCTGTGGCTGCATTTGAAGAGCTGCAAAAACCTGCGCTAAATCCGTATGCTGCTGCTGCTGCTGGCCCTCATCAGAGGCCACATGGGCCTGTCCAAAAACTGTAGCAAGCTGGCGAGGAGCGCCACGGCTAGAAGTAGACCGAGGAGGAGGGGTTTGGGCAGTAGTTGGCCAAGGCTGCCACGGGTTACTCCAACCCGGAAAAGTGGGGTACGGACACGGTGGTGGGGTCTAGGGAGCGGGCCATCCAGGCATAGGTCCCCACAAAAAACCTTGTGGAGCATAAATTGTGGAGGACGAGGATTTGGATTGATTCTTGCCTCCACCATTATTGCCACCCTTGTGATGACCACGCTTGTCATTGTTGCCGCGTTTATTATTGCGCGGAGGGACAGAGGACTCATCCCAATTTCGTGACTCGGCAGTCGGGGCAGAGGAAGCAACCAAAGCTGTGGCATCGTCGCGACTGGACTGTCGATGGTTCTCAAGTTCAATCATATTGCGAGCGGACTCGAAGTTAGGCAAAGTCTGATTGATGTACGCGGCCACCGTGTCGTATTCCTTAGGAAGACCACGAACCATTTGAAGAACCAATCGTTGGTCAGTGATTGCAGCACCAACATCCTTTAACTGACCGGAGAGCTCACGCAGCCTCTGACAATAGGCATCGAATGAGGGAAATTTCGCAAGTTGGAGATTGTGAAATTCGCTTTCGAGGCTAGTAGCGCGAGCGCCCTTATTGTTAAGAAAGATATTCTTAACGCGATCCCATGCCTCTTGAGCAGTGGACTCGGCTTCAAGGACTCGTGGCAGCAAGTCATCCGACATCGTACCGTATATCCACTGTAATACGTGGGCAACGATCTCATACCATGCCGCATACAGGGGATCGGTCTTCTCAGGGGCTTTCGTGCCATCAATGTGATGTAGCACTTTGTATCCGCGGGCATGGAGCATGAATAGATTGACCCATGACGCGTAGTATACTTTGACGCCGTCTAAGACACGAACTTTGTTTTGTATGTTCGTGACTGTATAGACAGGGTGAAGAGAGGACTTTGAGGAATTCGATTGGGCGCCGTCACCCATGGTAGCGAGAGGCTAGGGAAACGGTGAGGATGCGAATAGGGTTTTACCGTGGGTAAAACCGAAGGAGCAGGAGGATCGAAAACCAACCTGATACCATGAAAGTATATAATCCCTTAGGAAGGGTTGTTGATTTCATTCCAATATATATACAGTACAAAGATATCGTTTCCATATTGTTAGCTATATGCAAGGCTAATAATCTAACAAAACAACTAAAGAAGGATAACTAAATAATATACAAGCTTATAATAGGAAAATACATATCAACAGGATATTGACAATGTGACGCTCTGAAAAATGTTGGGGAAGCTATCCAGTCGGTGATCATTGACAAGGTAATGACACACCTTCGTTATGTGCAAAATTATGAGCACAACTTGGATTCGCTTTGCGGAACTCTTGAGATGTTGTGCGTGGATAAAAAAAACGTTGATGACATGGTCAAGAGTGGGAAGGAGAAGTTGGAAAAACTGACTCCAGAAGCTGCTCGCTGGTTTTTGGAAGTACGAAAATTCACCAAGCATGAAGCAATGAAGAAGCTGATGATTAAGGATATGGAGATAGCCAAAGTTATGTTTAGACTGATGAAGGATGTAGATCTCAAGAAGTTGATTGAAAAGGATGATGGTATGCGTGACTTGGTGGTGAAAATGATGAATAGTATTGCTAAAGGAAAAAGAAAGGCCGACAATGGGGGAGATTTGGATGCGGATGAAGAGAAGGATAAAGAGGTTGGTCAAGTACTGGAGAAACTTATCAAGGAAACTATGGAAGAGTTCAAGAAGCTCATGCGTACTGACGAGAAGATGGCTGTTGCTGCAATGCATTTACTGAAGAATCATGTGGAAAAATTGAAGAAGTTCATGGAAATGGATGAGGAGGTGGCAAATATTATAGCCAAGGCCAAGGAGACAAGCCACGCGGAAGAGTGGCTAAGTGATGATAATCTTGATAATGTAATTGTGCATGAGAATACCTTGAGGACAAGATTGACAAGTCTGCTAAAATCCTTGGGGGGAGCGATTCCGAATGAGGAGTTTTTAAATGCATTGCCTGAGAATTTAAGGTCAGGGATTGAAGTCATGGGCGTTGTTATTGGGAATAGCAGCAGACTCAAGGCAGAGTTAATGGATGCTGATAATACATCTAACCACAGAAATTGTTGTTACTGTGTGTTTCCCTACAATTATATCTGTGATCGTCATGATATGAGTGTAGCGGCCGAGGATATGCGCAACAAAGTAGAGGAAATCAATGGAAGAAAACCAGGGAATCAGGATTTGACTCGGCCTATGATGAGAGCAGAGATGGAAGGCATCCCTACTAATTTTGTAGGCTTGGAATCCAGAAAGGAGCTTCTTGGGAAAATTGACAAGGCCCTTGCAACCAATGATGTTCAAGCTGTGGGTGTCTATGGAATGGGAGGCTCAGGTATTTTTCTTTTCTTTCTCAAATACTTTAACCTTTTAAATTTTATGATTTCTATGTTGTCCTTGCTTCATAATTTGCTTGGCTAACTACCAAATTGATAAATAAGAAAATGAAGCTAAATGATAAATTTTACTTTTATCACCGATTCTTGTGATCGTTGTTAAAAATGTCAATTCGAAGTCAATATTAGTTACATTGTTGATTTTTTATTTTGTTTGTTCAATTCGAAGCTTTCGTTGTTAATTATTGTTGATCTTTATTTAAATTTTTGGTATTAAGTGTAATACTTGTAATTAACATAGACATTGGATAAGAGAGTTAGAGTGAGGGGTATTTTCGGGAACTATATGTCGTCGGTGACATTTAGTAAATGAGCTTTTATATAAGCGATTTTCTATCCTATGCCCACTAGGCATAGGATAAGATTACTAATTGCATAGGATAGTAACTCTTTTCCTAGTAAAAAGAGTTAGTATTAACTAGTTATTTTTCCTCTCTCATCCCTATTACCACTAATAGTTGAGATAAATTAGGGATGAAAGAGAAAAAATAATTAATGTTAAGTGCAATTAACAAGAAAGGAAGTTGTTATCCTAAATAATTAGTGGTGTTACTAGTTTAGACCCCGTGCATAAAAGCACGGTATAATATATAATTTTTTTTAATAATTTACTTATATGAAAGTGGTATTTCATTAATTATTCATATTTTCGTCATTACGTTTTGTTCTGAAAAAAATTGTAACTGAAAATTGTGTTAAAATGTATTTTAAGCAAATCAATTTTATATCACAAAGCTAATGGATTTCAATTTCAAATTTTCTTAATTTTTTTTATCATGAAAAATAATAGCGATTTACAGTTTTGTTTTATACGTAGTATGAGACTATTAGTTAAGTCATTCTTAAATAATAGCATCAATAAAAGATTTAGTAATTTATAGTTTTATATAACTTTTTTCTAATTTAATTAGGAGATATAATTTTGAGTTTCGTGAAAATAATATAATCTGATAATAAGATTAATTTTAATGAAAAAAA
>JAOWBH010178545.1:0-10180 GCA_028566215.1 Silene coronaria
ATAATAATAATAATAATAATAATAATAATAATAATAATAATAATAATAATAATAATAATAATAATAATAATAATAGTCGGTTATTAGAAATTATATACAAGTTATGTCAAAGTGAGGCTGAGTTCAGGGGCAGAAGCTAACTCAGAAGAGGCGCAGCAAAAGATGTGCCCTCTGGAAGAGGCGCAACACTATCTGCATCTGTTTTGGGATGGGTTCTGACAGTGAAAATCAGACCCATGGATTTATTATGGTTCATTAGTTTTATTTATCGATTGATTGTAGTATTATGACTGTAAGTAAATAATTTAGCATGTTTTAGTGTACATGGATTGCTATGAACTCATTAAAGGTGAATTATTTGTGATTATGTGTCGCATTTAAGAAGGCAAATCAAATTAATAAACTACGAGTCCGAATTATACAAATTAATGTAACAAAGTCGGATTATTAAGATGTTAAGGTCGAATGAATGATTAAAAGGTCAGATTAAAGGTTAAAGACGTGTTAAAAACATGTACAAAAGTCGAATTCGAGAGATCCAATATTGAAGATCAAAGCTCACAAATCCGGATTTAAGACGGTGACGAAAACCGACTAATATGAATTATTAGCGATTCAAATCGAAAAGGAATTACTAAAATTAAGTTATAAAAGTGTTTAACTTAAGAAAGTAACGAAGGAGAAGAAAGACAAGGAACATGGCGAAGACGACACAAACCCGAGGAAGAAGAAGAAGAGCAGCTACTGAAGGCAGTCTTTGGAAGAGGCGCAACAGGGGCTGCATCTGTTCTAGAAGGCGTGTCAGTTAATGCAATTCTTCCCTGCGTCGAATAAAACCTGCTTTTTTCGTCACAAGGTTTTAAAACTTTGATTAATAAAGCAAATATGACTTTTAGCATTCTCATGATACAAATTCGTACAAAATAATATAAAAAATAAATTATAAGAATAAAATTGAGATCTACACCATCAGACTTACATGTTAGCGTCACGAGATTTAACTATATCGGTTTTTAGTGGTAACTCGAATCGATTTAATGAAAGTTAAAGTGCCCTTGAGTTAATAAAGGAAAAATGATTAAAATTGATTGATTTAAGTTGATTATGATGTGTAGTGGTCAAATTTGGTCAGACATGCAACGAGACGGGTACCACGAAAAGATTCGGGCTTACGTGGTCAATTGATCAAGCACGTACGTGTCAATAGAAATAACACATGATCTAGAATGCAAAGAGAGAAGAGAGGGGCGGACACTCACGTAAGAAATATGAAGAACATAGCCCTCTATTTATACTAGTTACAAAAAGATCTAGACAAGAGTCATAGCTAGAGAAACAAACTCAGGAATAGGCATAACAGCTACTGCGGCCTTTGGAAGAGGTGCAGTTGACACTACTTTCTTTCCTGTAGGCTTTCCTCCTTAGTAAGAAAGATTTTCCGGTTTGAAAATAGGAAAGAGGAAGATACACGACTTCCTTATTCCGCAAGGCAAGATAGTTGTCGAAAATTATTAATAAAATACTATTTGCGTGATGATGAATTTCCAGAATATTCTGAATAGGGTTGAGACGACGAATTTATTAAACGTCATAAAATCGCAACGTATGCTAAACATGCGGTCCAATCATCATTGTCTGTTTCTAAGGAGGTATAGACATGGGTGTCTACAACTTCTAACACAATACTATTATTACCATGATTAACAATTATATTCAAGCAAATCAAACAAAACAAATCATCCAATTATTATTCAAGCTCAATTTTCTCCATCAATAACTATCATCATACCTCATAAATTTAAATTCCAATATAATCACATCACAATTTCACCATTCTCCATACTTATCAACACACTTACAAAAGACTCACATCTCTGAAGACTAGCTTCTTAACATCTTTGAAGGCTACCTCTGAATACTACCTCTGAATGGAAGGATTGAGGGATAGCCGAGAACAATTCTGAAGGACATGATCACATTTTTGAAGGACCGGGCGAAGAAAATGCTCATCCGAAGGGTTATTTAAAGAGAATGAAGACATTCATGAAGGACTTTTGTCTTAAAGGCAACTTGTATCTGAAGTAGCATTGCTGAAGGAACATTTAAGAAGGTTACTGAAGGATTTTGAACTTTTATCTAAAGGGTATATATAAGATTATCTGAAAAACTGAACTCTCTGAAGAGGACTGAAGGGCCATTGCTACTAAACTTTGTGGGGAACATTTAGGTTTTCAATTGTTGATAATAACCGGTAAGACATCTCGGAGAATTGCTGGAGAAGGATTAGATTGAGTAGGTCTCAAGCGAACTCGGTGAAAGTGAAAACTCTGTCTTTTGAACTCGGACCATGTAACTTGTTTTCAATTTTAGAGAAGCTAACTCTGTGCAGCTTCTTGAGAAATATATTAACCGTAGAGACTACACATACTCTCGATGGGGAAATAAATTAATGAGTGATATACTGCTGGGGAGAAATGAGCTCGAGCTTGGATACCGATGGGGAAATATCTTGATGGCGTTCGCTACCGTTGGGGAGAATGAAGGCTTGGCAAAGCCTCAGTTGGAGCGTGCTTTGCTTCTAATCTGCATGTTTAGTAGTCACATAGATCCGCAGAACATAGGAAGACATAGACATATAAGCAATCACCAAGTAAGCAATTAGCACGATAGCAATTATCATAAAAATCTTTCGTGAGAAAAAACATAGAGGTTTGGAACTTTTATTTTTGCTTAAAATTTGTTAGAACATGTAATTTGTCATTTGTAGTGCTCTATACATATTCAACAGGCATGTAGACGTATGATTAACACGACATAGATTCACACGGACGCAAACTGGAAGACTGATATGGACGAATAGACTGGCGCGAGCATGGACTGACAAGATGACACAAAATAGACTTAGGTTTAACTTAACACAAGAATGACACGGACAAACTTTGCCTAAGTATGCACAACCCTAGCCAAGTATGGGTGATAAAGTGTATCAATTCCTAAGGTAGAAGATCTTCCAGGAATGAGGAGACATATTCCACAAAGCGATATGCTTTATTGAGACATAATAACTCAAAGAATTAATCTAAGGTGTCGTTGTTGTCTGCACCAAGCAATGTCTTAAATCAACTGATACTCGAAGAGGAATAAAGTATGGGTGGCTCCTCGGAAGAGAGCCCCCCAGGCTGAGTACATGGCTCATGAATTTGGTAAAGAGAAAAAATAGGCGACGCCCTAAAGAAGGAGCCCCTAGTAAAGAGGTAGAAGATTGGAGTTTTGGTTGAGATGTTTGTGTTCGTTGATAGGAATGTCGGTTTATTGAGGTTGAAAGTTGATGGTTGGGATGGAAATGAATAGTTACGACGGTTGTGAGAGGGGTGATTATGTCCTTGTCAGAGGACTGCCTACGTATTCACGTGAAGTGAAATCAAACCATATCGTAGTTCTGAGTGTGTGCCTAAGCCAACCGTTAGTGCCTTAAAGTGTATGGGTCACGAGAGTACATTTCGTTTGGTGATTTGAAGAATTGATTTGAGGTGAATTCCCCTTAATCATAGACAAAAAAGGTATAGTTTATAAAAAGATTCCTTGTCAAGTGAGCACACTAAAAAGCGAACTTTAAGGATAGATTGGGCACGCCCCATTTTGGGTAGCAAAGTATTTGAAGACTCCGTGTCTGGGTCATGGATAAAAAATGGCTTGGATATTCGAAAAGTGAAGTTTGGAAACAAAAAGGCTTTGTACGAATAAATCTTCGGAGCTTGGTTTTTTGGAGTTAAGGTTTAACATGGTTATGGCTAACGATATGGAAGGAAATAGAGACTGGCTTGATGTAGCATGAACACGAAAAATGGCAGGTAAATTGACGTGGGTTCAAATTTCCATGTCATGGCCCTAATGGTTGGGTACATGACGAGGCTAAGAGGATTCTCAAAATTCCTAACTGTCTTTCTATAATGGTCTCGAGAAACACTTAGGGTATATAAAGGCTTATGACAGTGCTAGCTGATCATTAGCATTTATCTCAGGAGTCTACCATTATCCCTAGGCATCAAATTTCAGGCTTCTTTCGAACTTGGATTCTTTGGTCTGGGATCTATCTTGGCTTGCTTTGCTTGATTCAGATTTGTCTTTTGAATGAAACTTCGGTCTTGAATTGGCACGCCATTTGGCACCTTTGTGACTTATCAACATTTGGTGAACAACTTTGAGTTGTCCTTTACTCATACTTTTGGTCACAATTGAATTCACAACCATTATAGAGCTTCAATCTAATGTATCCTCCTCCAGAAGCATGGAATTATTGAACTGTGTATAACATTTGGACTTTGCAAATTTATTTAGGTCAGACTAACACCTTTCATGTGAAATGGGCTGGTCTTTTATCTTTTCGAGATGGGATGATCTTGTGGGGAATGAGATAGCCTTCCGTCATGGATTATTAACAAGGAGACGGTCTGGATTTGTCATAGAATCTCCTTGAGATGTACTCGTCCTAAACTGGGTTATGTTGATAGGTTTCTATTGCCAGACATTGAATAGGTAATGAAATGGACATGGAGTTTTGGGTCCTTACAAGTAGGAATAGAACATCATTTAAGTGTACTCACATTGACTTGGTATGTTTATTATTTTTAAAATTTCTCAAATCAATTCTCGTTGTCACGGGAACGGTAATGGAAGAAAGAAGATTAAATGGATTGAAGAATTGTATTTTATTTAAACGAAGAATAAGATTTAAGACAAACTCGAGAAAATGCGTGACTCTTGGGACAACCCCCAGATTGCCACAAGGAAATGGAAATGAAAACAGAGAAAGACACTAGAGTAATAGTGGGATAGATAGCCTAAGACTCAGACTCGGACTTTGACTCGATCATAGATCCTGACTCGTAACCATCGGCCCACTTTCGAACAATTTCTCTTCCAGCAACTGGCGGCTTGAATGTCAGGTCTTGATCGTTACACCATTTGAGCACCCCGTCCTCGTTGTTTGGAATGATAGGCGGAGAACAGTCTAGAAGAATGTCCTGAAGAGTAAAACACACATGAGGGTGGTTATTCTCTTTTAAAAGATCTAGGTTTGATAAAGATATATTGCCATGATCAAGCATATAATAAATGATATATCTTAGATTGTGACACCTCTCAATGTCGTGTCCACACCCTCTATCAAAAGGACAATATTGATAACTGTCCCAAAAATAACCTCTTCTCTCGGGTCTAGCATCTGGAATCAAACCAATCAGCTAGATTAGTCCTTTGAAGACAAGTCTTCAAAAGGTAATAACATTAGGCATGCCCAAGTTTGATAATGGACTTTACGGATGCTGATCCTCTCCAGCGAAGGCTCCACAAGTTTTACTTTGGTAACGTGGATATCTTTGTCACTAGGAGTTGATGTGGAACCTCCTTGAATGACTTCATCGATATGATCAATCTCTGATGATAGTTCCTCAATGGTTTTGATGTCACTTTTTAAACGAGAAGCATAATTTGGGTGAAGACAACTGATAACATTTGCAACTGATAACTCCTATTCCAATTGGTCGGATATTTGTCAATCGATTTTCCTTATTATTACCGAATGATCGGTGGAATGTTCATCATCAAAATCAACGGATTCCAAATTTATAATTTTTATGCGATTTGGTGGAGAAATGAAGAAGTTATGGTGGATTTAGGGTTTGGTAAGGATGATTTTTTGAATGAATTGGGTGTTTGAGGGAAGGAGGTGATAGAATGAAAACGGAGGAAATGAGAAAAGTTGAGGAAGACCCATGGGAAGGGGAGTGCACGGTTAGGAGGGGGTGTTTGGGTGAGTTTCAATTGTTTACGTTTTGGTTCGTTTCGACGGTAATTAGAAATATTCGTCGAACGCGATTTCCGAAAGTGTTAAAGTTCTTAAACACGATTTTACTAAAAGATTAAGTACTCACATGCCCAATATCCAAACTCGTTTACCCAACGACCGTAAGAAATGGAAAAATCCCAATTTTACGACTTTTGTCAGAAATCTATTTTATCAAAGTAAAATGTTTAAATATAGTTTAAATTACTTTTAAACATTTCTAAACCATCAAAAATGATTACATTACTTCGAAATAAAATAAAAATTATATTTATCAAATTACCATTATTTCAAATAAATTAACATTAAATTAAAATAGATTAAAATATTACTTTTAAAATATAATAAAGGTCTTCAAAATTACGGGGTGTTACATTTATGAAATTTTCTTGCCACTAGTGAATATCACGTAAGTTTCATACCTTTTTGCGTCATGCGCTCGTGTTATTAATTGTTAATTATTGTTATTAATTGACATGCGCCATATCATTTTTCATGCATCGTATCCATGTTGTATAACCACACTCATGAGCAATTGCCTTAGACTTGACAATTCCTTAAGGGGGATAGGGTGGCACAGTTGTACACTCAATTACTGCATATCTTACATACGTATTGTACACTCGATTATTGCATATCTCATATACGTTGCCGCACACTCAGTCATGTGTCATTCGACGTTTTCGCGGGGTGTGCAGTGAACTTCGAGGACGATGTTCATTTTTAAGGGGGGGAAGACTGTAATGCCCGCAACTTTAGGGTACCTGTTAACCTGCCTTTGACGGACGTTGACCAAACTAGGACATGGGTAAAGACGAAAAGGGTAAACTACTCTAATATTTTCGTGAGTACTCGACCGAAAGGGTGTCAATCGGTCGTGCACTTGGCACTCGATTGAGTGAAGCGTACTCGGTCGAGTGTACTAAGAACTCAACCGAGTGCTTCGGCGTCTGAGGGGTATTTAATAACTCGGGAGTTGCAAACCGAAGCATTTTATTTTCGTTTATTTCTTTCCTCTCATAACCTAGTAGCTTACTCTCCCTCCACCTTTCCACTACCTTCATAGTTCCCACCTTAGACTTTACTCTAGGATGGGCTGTGACTGGGGAAAGGGACGACGGAACTAGATCGCGGTCATTGTTCGTATCTAGACACCATACCGTTTATGGATTATTACATTTATCGTTTCTGATTTGTATAGTAATAGGACAGTGTGCGATGTATGTTGTAGGCGTTGTTGTGATTGGCTTCTATCGCTACGTGATTGTATGCTATGGCTAGGGATCATCGTAAGGTAGGTTTACCCTACTCAGTTATCCTTACTGTATTTATGTTGATTGTGTTACGATGATGATTATGACGGATGATGTTGATTTTGATGTCGGTGGTTGAGGATGTTATTGGTGGTGTTGGCGATGTTGATTGTGGGGCTGTTAGGAGATGGTCTCACCCCCATGATTCGCCACTAATGACTCCCATTACGAGGGGGATGTGCACATTAAGGATCTGGGTTCGCTCGTTGCATCGAGCGAGGCTTAGGTGGAGATTGGATGTGATCCCTCACTAGCGGCGCGGATAACCTGTTGCGATGGGTTATCTAGTTGGTAGTCGTGATGCTGGTGGAGATGGGTGACGGTTGTATCGTATGCATTATCTTCTCATTATTGGTTGATTATATGATGTACTGGCGTGTTGGTGATTGTGTTGTGTTGTCTTTTTTGTTGTGTCCCTGTGACCCATTTGATATTAGCGGAAAATGGTGAGCAGTCGGACTTTCAGGTGTCTGTGTCGTTGGTCGGACTGGGATTGGATTGAGTGCTCGTTGTATAGCTACCTGTGGCAGAGGAGTCTCTAGAGTTGTCTCACATTATGTATTTCATTTCTAAGTTGACGAGTTGTAATCTTTTACTTATTCCGCTGTAATAATGGTATAAGTTGTAATAAATGTTTCATGATGGTTTCTATGATGCTTACTTTCTCGGAAACCGAGTTGATGATACCTTAGCCTATCCAGGAAGGCCTTGTTAAAGGCTCCTTGGTATGTTGAGGTGTTACAAGTGGTATCAGAGAGACGGTTTTGGAACCTGAACCAATGAATCTAAATGAACATAGTGAGTCTAATAAAATGAACCTTGTGTATGTGTGTTAGGAGCCACCAATGTATGTTCGATATTGGGTGAGAAGGCGCCCTCATTCCAAAACCCATGTTTGGTCAATTTCGAGCCCCTGGCAGACCTTGAATCTATGTTTGATGGCGTCCCCACCGTTGACCAAGACTACCTCCTCCGGAGTAAATGGTTGAGGGTGATGGGTGATGGAAGTTTAGCTTGGAGAGTTAATGGGAGGATGTGGATGACCCTGCCTAACCCAAATGCCCTACCCGTGATTGACCACCTGCCCCGGACTGACCCGGATAGTGAGGTACCTGATCTCCCAGCCCAATATTACCTTATCCCGGAGCAGGTTCTTTAGGAGCTGCCTGATCCTACCTTAGTACGCGCCCGTCGCAGTCGGCCCACAAAGGCCCCGCGTGAACCTCGTAGAGTGAGGAAGTTTAGGGATCCAGTAGTTGAGCTACCCTTTATACCCCAGGACTATACACAGTACCCACCGCAATATCAGCCCCAGTACCATCCATACTCGCCCTACCCGACAGCTTATAACCCCAGGATGCAGGTTAGTGAGCTTTCGGATAGACTTAGTATGACGTTGGTGATGCGCAACCTTCATGAGGTTGCATACCGACAGGACATTAGGAGGACTGGATCCCAGCCCATATGGTGGTCCGGAGAGAGCAATGATAATGGAGTATTCGAGGCATACGAGACCACCAGAGCTACCTAGGAGGCTACCCCGCGTAGTTATGGCTGCCTCACCGGACCGTGGGGAGCTAACTGGGGTAGTTAGCTCGACGATCATGGGAACTGGATGTACATGGAATATGGTGAAGGCGTTGGCCACAGAGCTCAAGGTGGTGGCACGAGAACTTCTAGAGCGGGGACTTCGGGTATGGCAGCTGGTGATGACATGGATGAGGAGAGCAGTGACTAGATGAGCCTAATAATATGTTATTTTATGAAATTAGAGTTATTTGTTGATTATATCGAACTTTATTCTTGATGGTTATATGCGACCATAAGGTCAGGATCATTTGTCATTTCATTTTCTTAGAATATGTTGATTAGTTGCGGATTTGGTATGGTAGGACGTTTTCATTGTGGAGGATTATGTATACATTGTTATCTCGTTAAATTTGATGATGTTAGTACCGTTGTATTTGTTCTATGTGTCGCGGAGGTTATTATGATGTTAGCGGAATGGGTGGTGTTTGTGCGTTGAAATGAAAGAAGGTGTGAATGGACCGGTATGTATAGACTCATGTTGGCAACTCAATCGAGTGAGGCAAGATACTCGATCGATTGTTGTACACTCGACCGAGTATTCCTGGCACTCGGTCGAGTGACCATTTGGGAGGGCGTTTGTTACGTTCTGGAGTCCAGACACTCGGCCGAGTGCTAGATCGAGTGCGTGGAACTCGATCGAGTCCATGTGACTCGACCGAGTGTTTGCGGTTAATGCCTTTTACCTGTTATACTTGTGCATTATGTGTGACAATCTCTTGTGTGGTTTATATATGTGGCGATTGTAACAAGTGACGTGCTGTAACTATGCATTATGTATTTATTGTGGTGATAAAATGCACTGTAAGACTCCAATGGGAGGCGCATGTTGGAACGAGGAACGGGTGACAGTATGTAGTAACAAACATGGAAAACATTAGGAGTAGAGTACGGTCATAATTGGTGTGTGTAGATGTTGTCTTTTTCTACAATTATATGGGTGTTGAGTCACATCTCTGTTACCCCGACCCTAGCTATTCACATCATCATTTCACTTGAAGTATTCACATATAGACATAAACTAGTATCACGGAGTAACGTATCTCTTGTGTTCACATGGGTTCTTTTCGGTGACATAACAGTGAATCAATTGCATATTTGATCTTCATGATTGTGACAAATTGCATAATAAGTGAATTTATAACGGTAACATTCGCCATGGCTATAGCATAGCGGTTAGTAATCCTTGAGAGTGAACTTCGGGGACAAAGTTCTTTTTAAGGGGGATAGAGATCATCGTGACAAGAATTACGCATTTTACTTATATCAAACCACCTTATTAACATGCATTCACTAGTTGACGTGACTTGTGGTACTTGTCATTATTGTACTCATCTCTATTAGGTGGTACTTATCATTGTTGTACTCATCTCTATTAGCATGCATTTATGAAATTTTCTTGCCACTAGTGAATATCACGTAAAGTTTCATACCT
>JAOWBH010178556.1:0-10180 GCA_028566215.1 Silene coronaria
AGTTAGGGGGCATAAAACACGTAAACTAGAACCATATCAATGCTTTAAAACTTGTTTTAATGGTCCTAAAAGGC
This sequence comes from Silene coronaria, assembly GCA_028566215.1. Classification (NCBI taxonomy): domain Eukaryota; kingdom Viridiplantae; phylum Streptophyta; class Magnoliopsida; order Caryophyllales; family Caryophyllaceae; genus Silene; species Silene coronaria. The sequence continues at coordinate 75 of JAOWBH010178556.1, forward strand.
TCTAATCATCATGAGTAATGTTAAAATCTTGCCTTTCATTGAAAATTTGATCCTAAAAAGCCTTTTTGTACCGAAATTTCGGTATTTTACTCGGAAATTTTGTGTGTTTATGCTTAATTCCTACTTAACCATCTTAAAAGATTGAAATACGGTTTGATAATATGATTTATGATGGCTAAATTTAAGAGTTGTTTAGAAAAGTTTTGAGTTTTAAGCGTCGATTATCGATTTGAAAATGAGATTAAATGACACATTTAATTCAAAATTGTAAAGGTTTACAGGAAAAGTGGGATCAATTACTATTAAACCTCAGTAAATTTACTTGTAAATGCATTCAAACTTGATTTAAGTTCTAGGTGGTATAAATGAGACTTTTATAAGTGTAAACAATAGCTCCAAGTTTGTAATGAACAATTAATCATGTTTAAGTATTGACCCAATTATGACTAAGAAATTTTCGTGCAAAACTTGAACATGGATAGTAATATAATTGGTATTTGTGTAGATACCTATATATGTCGATATGGATATTTATGGAAACCCCAACAAACACTCGATGATGATAGGACAACATGTATGACTTAAGTTGTCCATGTCATTATTTGAGTTCGTTCTACGATATAGAAAGGACGTCGTCGATAAAATGTTTTATTTTAAACGACATTTAAATAAGATATTTAAACTTTTTGATATTCTCATTTTATTTAAATTAGTTCTATTAGGTAATTTTATTGAAATAAAATTAAGTTTTAAATTCGAAAATTATTAATGATTTGATTTGAAAAATCATTTTTTATTTTGTAATTTGGCTTTATTTCTAATTCGATTTGAAAAATCGTCTTAAGAGCTCGATTTGAAAAATCGCATTTGTAAATGTGACATTTGACTTGACAAGTCATTTCCCCTGTTTTAAATCATATTAGTAAATCTTATTTGAAAAATTCGATTTATTTTTAAGAGGGTTTTATTTCGCGATTTAAAGCTCGATTTAAGCTTGATTTTGAGCGTGATTTTGAGCCCATTTTGTACGATTCTCGAGGATTTTCCCGACCCAATTCCTCCCTCACTATCCCCCTAGCTCGAGCCCCAACGCCCATCATCCAAGCCCTCCATTTCCCTCTCAAAAACTCACCCAAACCGAGCCCCACAACCAGCCCAACACCATCCCTTTCCCCTCTATTTTGCAGCCCATGAACACCCACCAAACCGACCCTAATTCAACCCAACTCCCTTACCTCACTTAGTTCTCCATGATAGGCCCTAATCTCCATGTATTACTCACCTTATTCATGTCCAATCCCACGTCCAAAGCCCTCCACAATCAGCCCGTACCCGTCCTTTTCCTCCCCTGTTTTGACGCATTGGAGCAGCCCACCTCGGGCTCAATTCCTCCTTCCACAAGCTTTCTCTTTTGTCCAAGTTCATTCCCTTGCCTTTCCCACCAATTAAGGTATCCACTCCAACCATAAACGCTCATGAACATGACCAAAAACCGTTCCGAATACACTTCTCAAACCCGACTGCTCTCCTCTCCATAAACCCTACCTTAAACCTATTTCTACCCCTATAAATACCTACATCCCTCCTTCATGAATACCCCCTTGAAATCCTTACCACTTACCCATAACCTACACACTCACAAACCCTCTAAAAATCAGAATACAAAGTCGTTACAGGCGCACGAAAACAGAGGCACAATTTTCTGTTTTTGTGTTTCTGTTGCGGTTTTTTGCCTTGTTTTTCGTGCTCTAATCATCTCAAACCTTCTGTTTTATTTACATATTCTCAAAATTCACACTTTTAAGATTGCAAAAAATCTTTCCAATTTAGATTTCGTTGAGAAACGAAGTCGTAGTGAGCGTTTGAAGTTCGGTGTGCAGATCGGGTTTCAAGACGTGTTGTTTCATGTTCAAAATTTCAAATTCAATTGTTTTCGTCGACGACGGTCTCGCGGGATAAAATCTTATTATTGATTACGACTCAAAGATATTGGTCAATGATACATGTAAGTTGAGGGTGCCTGAAAGCTTCTTCCTTTCCCCTTTTATTTCGATTTCTCGTTTTTTAGTTATTATAGTTGGTTGTTATTTTGTAATTATTATCGTATTATTATCATATTTTTTTAATTATTAATATCGAAACTAGTTTAGATCCGAGCATGATTTAAAGTGCACTCTCGTTTGTTCGTGTTGAATCAAGTTAAAAAGCATTTAATTCGTCTGAAGTGACTGAAAGCTTTAATTGTTTCATCTTACAATCGAGAGATGACAATTAATGTAATACGTAATAATTCGAGTTGCAAATCGATGAAATGATGTTCTAATTCTTCTCCTTCTATTTTGGCCAACACGTTTTTATAGACTAATATTGACTTATAGTTTATTTAATATGACTAAATCGACGATATAGTCAAATTATTGAATGAATTAGAAAAGTGTTTTTTTTTTTATTACTTAGATTTAGTTTAAATCGACGATTTTAAATATTTAATCTCATTAGACAATTAAGTTTAGCAATTCTAAAATTTTGACTATATCAAAGATTTAAATCGAACAATTTGACTCATTAGTCATATAGGATTTAAATAACATAATTTGTAAATAAAGATCGAAGATCTATTTTAATTAACGAATTCATCTTCTCTATCACCTAATTTATCCCTAGTATAAGACCGCGTGCTCAACATCTTCTTATTAACATTCGATGACTAAAATAATATTAAAAAGAGGTTAAAAAGCCGACTCCTAGGGCCGTGTGCCACACGTCCAACTCCTCTTCTATTTCAATTTTTCCAACTCGATTTTTAACGATTTGTAATTCGGTAATATTAATGAAATTAACCTAGTTTATTTTTACGTATTCTCTAACTTGTATATTTGCATGTTTGAATTTGTTAGATAGAATACCTATTTAGTTTATTTTAATTCAAATCGTATGCTTTATTTATTATGAAATAATAAATGATTAACATGTCGTAATTATAGTCTCTTGGTTTGAATTGTGAATTGGTCAATATGTGTCGAATTATCTGGTTTGGCCGCGTACATAGGGCCGTCTCACCCCCCCCCCTTTTGACTCAAAATTTGTCAATTGTAGATTTTATTTGGCTTATTTTGATTATGCAATGTTGTTTGAATTAATAGCTTGTATGCTTTATATAATTCGTTATAATTATGCGTCAAATTACTTCATATGCTAGAACCCGACTTGACATAGAATAGGTCAATGCATGTACCCAATATGGCCATTTGGCCGTGTGATTTGCTTTGGTCTAAGGCCCTATTTTGCCTCGTTTGGTTGTGATATTTTATGCTTGTTTGCTTTTTGTCTTTATTATAATTATTGTTGTAAGCTAACAATTTTATGCAACGCCGCTAGAGTAAGAATTCTCTAATCTCCATCTTTGGATGTTTATTTTCACTTAGAATAAGTTAAAAGAACATTCATTAGCTAAAATAACTTGACAAGTTAAATTTGCATTAAATCGACATAGAATTGATGTCACATGTTAGGGTTTAAAATAATGGTTGCATTCTCGCATTCGGTTCATAGCCAATAGTCATTGTTGTACCTAGTATAGACCGTTATTGAAACGGGCGGGGTTTTATTAATAAAATTGATTAAAGCTTCGTAACACGTAATCTCACACGAACTAGAAATCTCTACAAAATTGGTTTCTAAATTCCATTAAAAATTAAGTGGCGACTCTTTTCGAAAGAAAAATATTTTTTGAAAAAGAAAAAATCGCGTGGGCAAATTTCCCCCTTGTCCACACAAGTTAATAAAATTACTTGTTATAGCCGTTTATGAGATCCGATTTGACGATGACCCAATAAACCATATTATGTAAAATTGTTTTCCATGTGAATACTCTTATATTTTACTCAAATAGTACATTTGATATTTATTATGGTTGACTGGGAGGGGAACATTTGCCCTTCATGAATTTTCAATAATTAAGGGTTTGTCTGGAATGCATGGAATGATACGGGGATAAATTTTAATTTGGTGATAATTACTGGGAGAAATTAAGTCCGTGGGTAATGAGTTAGGTCTGACATTGTAATGGTAATGATTAATGAGAAGATGTTTTACTCCATTAATCATTACTTTGGGGAGGGTGGGTGATGTATTATCCTTTCAGGAGGGTAATAGATACCAGAGAGTAAATAATTACTCTCATACCAAACATAGAAAATGCACCTTACATATCACTCCCCTATTTATCTCACCCCTTTTATCCTCAATCCAAGCAAGTCATTGCTGAAACTTGTCTCAAATGAGACTTATTGTTTGAAGAAATAATATTTCTTTCTAAACTATGACTAATTTATAAAGATTTCTAAACTATGAAGAAATTCAAAATTACACCCTTTTATGTACAACTTTTTCAAACTTACTCCCTTATAAAACTAAATTTCAAAATTACTCCCTTATAAGGTAGTTCCGATCAAAAATTGCTACCAAAGGTCATTAGTTTACCAATTTTCCGGCAAAATCAAATTTCTTCTCATTTTCTTCCTATTTTGCCCCTATTCCTTTTACCCTAATATTTCCCTCATCTATCCCACTGTCTTATCTCTTTTCTTTATACCTAAACTCTCTTCTCTCTCTTTTCTTCCTCCATCTCAATTGTCATACCCCCATTTATCTCAATTCTGTTCCTTCATCTCTTGTACCATTTTCCTTAAATTATTGTGGCATATAAAATCAATGTCAAGTTCAAACTCACACTCAAATACTCATTGTAGTTGTGACGGTCCAAGGTTGTGCTTCTGTGACCGTGTAGCTGCTAAGCTCATTTCTTGGACGAAAGCTAATCCAGGTAGAAGATTTGAAGCATGTCAAATTTACAATCCAGCGACTAATGCGCGTGGTTGTAATTATTTTTGTTGGCTGGATGAATCTCAAACCAATTGGCAAAGGAAGGTGATTAATGAACTTGTGAGTGAGAGAAAACTCCTTAAAAACGAAATTAAGATGTTGAAGAATGAGGTGAAATTGATCAAGGGTGGGGAATTTAACATTCAAAGCAATAGATTAGAGAATAAGAAAGATGGAAATGGGTGTTCTCATATTTGCAAGTTAGTTGGTGTTAGATTTAGAGGCATATTTGTTAGGTTTGTTGTTGTTGTTTGCCTCATTGTAGTAGTAGCCAAACTTGTCATGTAGTTTTCTCTTAATGTATTATGTACCTGGATAATTTGGTGGAATAAAGAAAGCATTTGTGATCATTTTTTCTTCAACATTTGTAAATTAGAATGCTGTAAAACATAATTGTTCACAAGTATCAAAAGTACAACTAAATTGTTCACAGCATCAAAAGTACTAGTAAATTGTTCACAAGAAAATCACAAACAGTCCTTAACTTCTCTAATTCAAAGGAGGGGTTTGTGTGACATCAAAACATGTCTGACTTTGAACATTGGTGGTTGATGGTCTTGGGCCTGCACTAACATAGGCTGCCTTCATAGCATTCCTTGCTGCTGCTTTGTCTCTTGTTTCTTTTGCCCAAGACGACTTACCTAGAGGTCTCCCGCCTTTGTTGTTGACCTTTTGTGGGGCTTGAGGATTCTTGCAAGTTCTTTTGGAATGACCAAGTCCCCCACAGTTTCCACATTTGTTTTTGTTCTTTGGCCTCTTTACCTTGGAGGATTCTTCACCTGCCTCCTTTCTTCTTCTCTTCTTGGATGGCCTCCCATGCATCTTGCGGATTACAGGTGGCAAAGGTTCAGGCAAACCACTATTTTCCTACTGTCTTACTCCAGGCATTGGTGAGATTGCAGGTTCATATGCCATTGCATACCTCTCCTTGGTGTATGCATCATCAACAAAGTCTTCAGAGTCCAACCTTTGCTTGAGGATGCACACCATTGCATGTGTACAAGGCATGCCACTAAGTTGCCAGTTCCCACAGTTGCATTTTCTTTGGTTCAATTTCACAACCCAGCTTTCTCCTTTGAAATGCACCTCAAAATTATCATCTTTAGACCGAAGAGCTTTACCAAATCTTGCTTCATCAGCTGCCCACTTCATGTACTTGTTAGCATAAGGCATTAGTTTGCCTTCTAACTTTTGCAAACCCTCTCTCTTTTCACATGTCCTCTTCATGACATACCTTCTAATCCACTCCATTAATGTGAGGATTGGCTTATCTCTTGCATCCTTGAGGACTGAATTGAATGTTTCACACAAATTGTTCAACAACATGTTGGACTTACAGTGGGTTTGAAAGGCATGCCTTGACCAATGTTGGGCAGGGATGGCATTTAAGTATGCCCAAGCATCACTTGACAGTGACTTAATTCCAGCCATTCTGCTATCAAAGTCAGCCTAGAAAACAACAATATAAGAGGTCAGTTACAGTCAAAGTTAGCCAAGCAAACAACAATTAAGGTGTATAAGTTGCATAATAGAAGATAATTCAGAAATGCATACTTTGGTTGTGGCCCTAGCAGCCTGCCGGAAACATTCCTTGTAGAGTTGCCCACCATAACTTAGCTTAAAGTTTGCCCAAATGTGCCTGGCACAATATCTTGTCTCTGCTTTGGGCACAACCATTCTCAAAGCATCATTTAAACCTTTTTGCCTATCAGACATAAAGGTCATCCCCTCACCCTCAGGTTTACAAGCACCATTGACCAACATCTCAAGAAACCACCTCCAACTGTCAGTGTTCTCCACTTCAAAAACTGCCCATGCCACTGGAAATATATTGTTGTTTCCATCTTTCCCAACTGCCACCAATATCATCCCAGGGTAAGGACCTTTTAGGTGACATCCATCAACACCTAATAAAGGCCTACACCCTCTTGTAAAACCTTCCTTACATGCTGCCAAACAGACATACATTCTCTTGAATATTGGTGGTGGCCTCTCAATATTGTCACACACAACAAATGTTGTTGACCCATCATTATATGTCCTCAAAGCAGCAGCATAGTTCCATACTTGACCATATTGCTCTTTTCCATTCCCAAATATCAACAATTTGGCTCTAGATATTGCAAGCCAACATTTTCCATAACTTACATGGACATTTAAGTCCATAAGCACTTGGTCTTGAAAGTTTTTTAAACTCCAGTCAATGTTTGTTCTAAACCATTCAAGGTACTTCTCAGCTAAGTACTCACTAGATACTTTCCTATTATAGCTTGAAAGCTGACAAGTGTGCTTCAATCTTAGTGTCTTGATCTGTATATTATCAGAATTTTTCATTTTTATAGCATGAAACTTATACCTGCACTTATTTTTGAGTTTGCAAATACAGGCTCCAAGCTTAGACCTTTTACTATTCCAGTCACACTTGCACCTGCTCTTGCAAAATGCTGTCACCCTAGTTGAACCATTATGACTATAGAAGAAGTCATAACCATTCTCCACAGCATGATTAATCAAAGCTTTTCTTAATGCTTCAGCAGATGCAAATTTTAAACCTAACTTCAAGTTAATAGGTTTTTTGAAGTCAACCTCTGAGTTAAAGGTTGGATAGCCATCACCTTCATCATCTGATCCCTGTAAGCTCCTCAACTCATCCGAGTCTTCATCTAATTCCTCAAAGTCACTCACCTCAATATCATCAACCCCCCATATGGTAGGTCTTTTCTCAGCCCCAGTCTCATGTACCTCAGTCTCCTCTACCTCACTTTCACTCTCCTCTGCATCTCTTTCAATTCCCTCATTCACATTATCATCAAAGGAACTCTCGTTCACACCTCTATTGACACTTGTATTCACACCAAGAGATTCCTCAACCTGATTAAGAAGGCCCTCTTGATTCCCACCAAACAAATCTTCTTCCCCTCGTAGATCTTCTTCACCAATAACCCAGTCAATGTCACTTAGATCCACATCAGTGTCTGTATCAATGGTTTCCCCCTCATCATTATCATTTTCCACCTCACTCTCACAATTTTTTTTGCTCCTTGATTTTCTTTTTGATGCAGCTTGTACCTCACTCACCTTCCCTTTCCCTTTGTCTTTTGAAGTGGTTTTCCTTTTTTGAATAGAACCAACAATACTGCCTTTCTCTTTATGATTTCCCAATTTGCTTTTTCTTTTTTCCTTACCAACCACTGTATCCTCACAATTTTGCCCACCAACTAAGCCACTTTCCTTTTCTTTTTCTCTCAATGATATACCCTCATCAAATCTAACCTTTCTTCTCACAGGTAATTTTTGAGGTATGTTGGGGACATGAACAAATAAGGGTGGTTTTGATTAAATAGGAGGTATATCTAGAGGAGTTATTGTGGTAGGTGTTGATTGAATATGATTAATTATTGTAGGTGCTGATTCAATGTTCCCTTGATACTTTCTAGGGCTTCTTCTAACAGAAAAAGGTGGATTGGCAATGGATTTAACTCTAGGGGATCTAAATGTGGGATTGGGCTTGTTTACAGCACTATCAGATGGACCAGGCCCATTTGTGATTGGTTGAGTGTTGGAAAAATTAGGCTTTTTTGTTTTGGGACTGTGGACATTGTTTATAGGAGGTACATGGGTGGGTAGAGTAATATATAAGGTTATCATTGACTGCTCATCTCTTGACTTTATGGCATTAACCACATCATAGTCACCAAGCATCAACTTAACAGCTATGAGATTCTTTCCTGGTTTTTTATACCATATCTCAGTTTCTCTACCCCCCATCAACTTAGCAGCTATGTCTCTCACAAATTCAATGTTTATACTTTTGTTCAAAATTCCAGAAACCATATAGACACCTCCTCCAACATACTCAGTTTTTCCATTATTAAACTGAAACTTTCCACCATAATGTATACGCAGGTTGATTGTAGAATTGGGATCCATTCTGGTAAACAGATAAAGAAGCAGCTTAGGTAATGAAGAAGTTGAAGTTAAAGAAGCATTTGCTGAGCAAGAACGGGTTGAAACATAAGCTTTAGACCAACAAGAAAACTATTAAGGAAGAATGCTATGGCTATCCTATCTATCAAGCTATCAAGGAAAGTCTTATCTTTTTCATCAATCTCTAACTCAATCACGGAGCTGAGACCAACAACAAAGATAAGTTATTTGGGTAAGATCCGAAGTGATAAGTCTGTCTTGGGTCGAAATTATAGTGTAGATTAAGAAAGAGCAAAGGTTCAACACTACCTTTATTCCTAGTTAGTTGCTTATCTTATAGTTTAGGTTCGAACTTCAATAGATACAGTTGATACAAGAGGACAGGAACTTCACAATAGATATAGTAGCCAAAGTTGGGACAGTTAAGTCTCAAATGCTAAAATGAACAAGCAGCAGAACAAGAAGACGAAGACCCATCAGTTGAAGAAAAAGATTGACTAGATACAGCGGGAGAATTCTTTACCTATTGATCACAACAATTTTTCCCCAAAGTATTCAATTAAAGTGAAAAGTTAGTTGTTAAAAGATAAATACATACAGTATGGTGAGGGAAAGAAAAGATAAACATTAACTAAGCTTTTGAAAGACCCAAATTAAAAGAATCGCAGCTAAAAAAATTCACAATTCAAAAACCCCTAAATCACCTAAATTAGGGTTTAATAAAACTAAGAAATCAATGTAAACTCATGAAAATAATAAAAGAAGAAACAATATACAAGTAGGGTTGTGCATCGGGTCAAACCCGGACCGGACCGGACCGGTACCTACGTAGACCGGAACCGGAAAGGTATATTTTCTTAAGCCCGGAGACCGGACCTGATTGATTATTTATGACCCTGAATCGGACCTGTTTTTTCCGGGTCGGTCCGGTTTGAGACCTGTTAAACCGGAATCTGACAATTAGTTGAAACGTGCATAGTAATTAGCATTCTAAGATTTCTAACAATATACTAGCTTCTGGAATCTACTTCAATAAGAAATGCAGTAATGTATGATGTGAATAAGTGGTTATTGACCATCAACCAAAAGAAAGTTATTAGTTAAACAATACATTTGACATTAGTGCTTCTAATCTAATAACTTAATAAATAATGCCAATGAACTAAAGTATTAAAGAATGAAGACTTCATTATCAACGATCAACAACTTCAACCTTATGATATTGACAAGTGAGAGTTTTGAGACTTGAGAACTATGACTATGAGAAGACTACAGGGGGAAAAGGAAGATGCAAA
>JAOWBH010178578.1:0-18857 GCA_028566215.1 Silene coronaria
ATTTTTACTAGTTTAATTTCACCTGAGCAGTGAGCAGTCTCTACATAGCTCAATACCTATGAAGAAGAAAGCGGAAAAGTAAGTGAAGAATCTGAGCATGTTTACCTGGAATATGTGGATTTAACGGGAAAAAGGAATTCAGTGCACGCTGGTTCTTGCCAAGTCGTTCCAGCAACTAGAAAAGGCAGTTAACGATTTGCCACAACGTTCTTGGTCCTTGAGAAGTACTTGTAGGCAAGTCTTAGCCTTGATATTGACACATACATGCAACACACCGTAGGATGTTCTGCCCTCAGAATATATGTAAAGATAAATTTAAGAGAAGATAGTAATACACAACATTGGTGAATATCGTATTCATTAAAAAGAAATCTTTACCAAAAGAGAAGAAATTAAAATAAGGAAAAAAGAAAAAAAGACAATAAATTTTTGCCAGTATTGTTTACGATAAACAAACATATCTATTGTGTTTAGCTCTTGTCTTGTGTTGGTTGTAATTTGTAAAGTTATGAAGCAAGACTATACCATTCTAAGTAATTTGTCTTTTTTATAGGTTGACAATCGAGTTGTTGCACAACTATTGGAGTGTATTATCTTCGTAATTGATGCTGTTCTTCCTTTACTCCGAAAGCTTCCTCCAAGTGTTGTTGACGAGCTTGAGCAGGATTTGAAGCAGATGATTGTTCGTCATTCCTTCCTAACAGTTGTGCATGCTTGCATCAAGTAAACATACTCCCCCTTCATAAATTTTGTCTTTTGTTGTGTTATTATACTTGCTATGTGAGCGCAATCCCTTGCCTTAATAATTGATAGTGCTATGCCCCTGGAATATGAACTTCCTTGATCTTTTTTAAGTTCTACAATCCCATATCTGTTAGCTTTAGGTCCAATGGACATTGTAAACAGAGAAGTGGGACGGACATATTCTATTTAAGGGTTTCACTAGTAGAATGAATACCCTCCTGCAAGGCAGACACTATTGTAATTGCAGTGTTAATTATTGTTAAGGGGAAACTTATATTCTTGTAAGCTGATGGGTATGCGACCTATCTTAAAAGCAATCTACAAATTTTCTAAAAACGATGATTGGCATTGGTCCTCGGTTAAAAGGGACAAGAGAGAGCCGTAGTGGTCCCCTCCGGAGTACGGACCGCCCGGATCCCACGAGTGAATCAAAAGTTGGATCTAAATTGGATCTCACCTGAATCGCCCCAGTTTAGGCTATCCATCTGTCTCTATGGCATACTGCAGGACACCTATGTACACAGGAAATTAATAATTTTCATTTTCTTCATCGAAGATTAGTTGTGTAGGAACGCGTTTGTCCTTTGATGGTTAGAGTCCAACTGCTTTCTCTGTGACTGCTTAACAAAGGGTCTTAGATCTTTTTGCATCCTATCCCAGTCCTATATTGTGTAACCTACTTTTTGCAGATTAAGGTTTCAGAATGCTAGTTAGGTTATAAATATTTATGGGTTTTTATTTTTGACAAGAGCATGTTTAGTATTGGAATTTTCTGCTACAATATCGTTTGAAATATGACTTTTGTGGCTGTCTTGTCATTGAATTTTTGATTCACTATATTTTGTGACAAAAATTCTCTAAACTTGCTTGTTGCAAGCGGAAAAGTTGCGATTCATGTTTCGTTTTATTGGTTTCTATTTTTTGCAAACTTGAGGAGCTTGGTGAGGTATTTGGTTTAGTTATTTTCCTTTCTGCTGTAGGTGCCTTTGCAGTTTAAATAAAATTGCAGGGAAAGGTGGAAGGTTGATCCAGTTTCTTATTCAAGTTTTTGTTAAACGTTTGGATGCTCTTGGTATTGATAACAAACAGGTTTGTTGCCGAAATCTTCAACTCAACTTTTTTTCCCATTTCATAGCAACTGACTAGAACTTGTTTTATTGTGATGTGGTTGTATACTTATGTGGGCTGATAGAGCCTTTTGATGTTGGATATTAGATTATGGAACACTATCTGTTTGGTTTTATTACTCCAGGGTTTTTATCGAGGTCTTTTCAATCTGGTGTTTCGGGTTTCATGATTCTTCAATAATGCTAACAATTTTTATAGCAGTGATGATAATGGATACAAGTTTCTTTTCATTTCAGAACAGACAGTTGGAAAGGTTTATTGATATTTAATTGATTTCAAGGCTCTTATTTTATTTTTCAAAGCTTTAGATAGTTCACCTGCTTACAGTTTTACTGTGTTACTTATTTCTAGCTCTTGAGGTACTTTTAGTATAGTTTATTTGTTGCTCATTCCTGTAGGGTAAAGATTGTATCTGACATAATTTATACTTCTTTTGCAAAATTAGCAAGTGGGACGCTCTTTGTTTTGCCTTGGGCTTCTTATCCGTTATGGCAACTCACTCTTGATTACTACCGATGGAAGCATTGATATTTCTAGCAAACTCAATTTGTTTAAGAAGTATCTTCTTGCGGATGATTTTGGTATAAAGGTCAGAGCTCTACAGGTGAGTCCTTGCCGTCACTTTCTTTCGTAAAGCTTGTTGTTTGACAATAATGCTTATTCCGAAAGTTAATCTTGTAGGCATTGGGATTCATTTTGATTGCTAGACCGGAATTTATGTTGGAAAAGGAAGTTGGAAAAATTTTGGAAGCTACATTGTCTTCTAGCTCTGATACTCGCCTCAAGGTATGGTTTATTTATTTCATGTGTATTTACCTGTAGCCTCGCTACTACATGTTTCAGGTTATTTTGCTAACTAAGTTGCCACATTTTCAGCTACAAGTTCTGCAAAATATATATGATTATCTCCTGGAGGCGGAAAGTCAATTGGGCTCAGATACAGTTGGAGATAATGTGGTTGATAGCTCCCGAGATGGTAGCTCTGTTGTACCTGAGGCTGCCGGTGCTGGTGATACTAACATTTGTGGGGGAATAGTACAACTGTATTGGGAAAATATCTTGGAGAGATGCTTGGATACTAATGAACAAGTTCGGCAATCTGGCCTAAAGGTAAGTGTTTTTTTTGTTTTGTCTATGCTCGTGTTTTAGAATATAAATCTAAAAATTATAATCCAACAATTAAGACCTCATATATTAATTTTGTTGCATAGGTAGTTTATGTATTTGTACAACAACATTACCTTGTCTTAAAGGGCTCCTGCTCTTGGTATTATACATCAGTTAACAGTCATTGCGACTGTAATTTCACAAATGAATACCAAATGCTTGAAATTTCAAGGCTTAACTCTCAACCATCTGTGAATTTTTTTTTTTTTTTTTGCACCTTGTTATCTGATCTTTGTTTACCTTCCCTTTCACAAATTTATTTTTCAGAAATCCTTGCACCTTATTTAAATGCTCGTTTCTCAATATTTTTTCCCTTAAAATAATGGCAAGTATGGGTTAAGTTAGATAAATATCGGCTGATTAACGGTTATGTATACAAATATAAGTTCTCTTGGCTGAAATATCAATGCCTTTTTATCAACCAAAATCAACTTTTATATTGAACTTCCGGCATATAAACACGAGTGTATCATTGTAGTTAATTCAATCATCCTTCCAATTCCGTTTTTATGTCAGCGAACTGGCTAAGAGTTTCTCTATCGTTCAATTTAAACCTGACCCCCTCCCAACAAAAAAAAAAAACTGATCTTTTTCTCCTGTATAGAAGTTCTTTCTACCAAGTACAACTGATTTTCTTATTTTAACCACATGAATTACTCTGATATTACTCTGTTACCGAAACTGGCAACAACCCTTTTCCCTTAATCTCAATTGATTCTTTGACATTTTTCATGGCTGGCCTTTTTTCAGTCATCTTCATTACCAATCTTCTCCCATGTCTGATTTTAAAAGTTTCCTCAAGATTTCATATAGTCACTGAAACCTTGCAATCAAACGCAAAATGATTCATCACCTCTCCTCTTATCTGCTTCCCTGTATTTAGATATAGGCTTACTGAATCACACTGTTCTGTATATCTTGTTATGTTTTATGCAGATTGTGGAAGTTGCTCTACGCCAAGGCCTTGTTCATCCAATCACATGTGTCCCATACCTAATTGCACTCGAGACAGATCCCTTAGAGGTGAATTCGAAGCTGGCACATCATCTGCTGATGATTATGAATGAGAAGTACTGTTCTGAAACTTTTGTTTACGCTCATTATTATCATTGTTACATACGAAGTATTTTAAGTGTTCTGTTTCTGATTATCTGAAGAGCTATTTCAGGTATCCAGCCTTCTTTGAGAGTCGTCTGGGTGATGGCCTCCAACTGTCATTTAACTTTATTCGGTCAATGAACATGAATTCTATGAATTCAAACTCAAAAGTGCAATACAAGGTAGCTGAAAATGTGAAGGGAAAATCTGAGGATGCGTCATTTGTAAATGCAAGGCTTGGGGTTTCTCGGATTTACAAGCTAATTCGTGCAAATCGTGTTGCTAGAAATAAATTTATGTCCTCGGTCATTCGCAAATTTGATAATCCTAGCTGGAGTGCAACAGTTGTCCATTTCTTAATGTACGTTGTTCTCTGTTTGGTACTTTTGTGTTGATTTCTTCCTGGTTATAATCTCACGGTTGTTGGAATGTTTAGGTACTGCACGGAGATTCTTGCTTTGCTTCCTTTCGCGGCACCTGATGAGCCCCTCTACTTAGTTTACACTATAAATCGAGTTATGCAAGTTAGATCGGGGACATTGGAAGCGAATCTTAAAGCTTTTAGCTCTTATTTCTCCCAGCGAAATACCGAGAAGGTTGCAACTGAAAATGGGAGCTGGCAGCGGTTAGCTGCTGATCAACTCTCTGTTAAATCATTATCCTTGGACTTAAATGGTACTTTTCAATTGCCGGGGGAAAGTCATTTTGCTTCTCACTCTGTGGAGACAGTTGAAAATATGCACTGCAGAAGCTTCAAACTCACAGAAGATGATCAGCAGAGGATACAGGTAATTTTGTATACTAATCTAATTAGTAAACTTTTGATCTGATTTTATTGTTCAGTTATATGTGAGAAGCTGAAAATGGTCTACTGTTCGTCATGGGTGATCTTTTTTTTATCAAAATGTCACTGTTTTACATATTTTGCATTATTCGTATGTAGGCTAGTAGTAAAAATTGTTCTTCAAATAATGCACTATTTGTACGTAGGCTAGTAGGGGGGAAAAACTGATCTACATATAATGCTGTATTTGCGGTATTGGTCTATACAAACAGTTACAGAAGTACCTATGCTCTTTATGTTCTGATGAAACTCTCCCTCCCTTCCACTCAAAAAGGGAGTTAGACGGGACATGAAATCCATTTTGCTCCTCATTTACATCACGAATTTTTGGTGTGTCTGCAGGCTGTCTGTATAGCTGCAACGGCTCTTCAGCTCCTCTTGAAATTAAAGAGGCACCTGAAGGTTGTGTACAGTTTAGATGATGTTCGATGCCAAGTAAGTTCATAAATTAAGTTGACTATTTCTGGCCTAAAAGTGACGACACATCTTTGAGTTATTGCCAAGCTAGTGTAGCCCAGTTTTAACTTCCTAATGCATACCCTTTTTTCAGGCGTTTTCTCCTACTGAGCCTCCCAAAACTGGTGAGGTCCTCTCCAGGCAGAATATTCCTTTTGGCATTGGCAACATGTGTACTGATTTGCCTTCTACTCCTGAAGAGTTGCACCAGAGATATCAGGTACTTAAGTTTTTTATTGATGTGGTCTATCTTGAGACTAGACACAACTCGTCTTTTTGGTTTTTGTGGTTTCAATCATTCGCAGTCTTTCAGTAAGTCATTTCTTCTTCATTTGATCATTTATTAATATTAATATTAATTTATTTTCTTAATAGAAGATTGTTTTAATTTTCAATTGAGCCAAAAACTTGCTATACTTGTCCTTTATTTTGACGGAATAATGCGAAATGAGACTCCACAGTCCAAACTGACGGTGCTTTTTCTGGTGTGAAATTTATTCACAGCACTTATTATTATGGAGTTACGAGGTCATCTAGAAACCTCACCATGTTGTTACATCCAATCCCCCTACCCCCGTTTATTGTGGGACGCTGGGAGCCCAGCCCCTTGAGGTAGTGAGTTACCGGCCTTGCTGCTGCTGCTGCTTGTTATTATGGGATCTCTAAGTTATACGAAATACGTGCTTTTTGAATTGAAACATAGGGTCTCGTTTGACTAATAGTCGTCATCGTACAAATAGTTGAAATTGCTTTTGGCTCATTTGTTTTCCTATTGGAGTGTCGCCTAAACGAAATGAGTAGAGGAGGTTTATGCTTATTGTTCTTCTGACCATTACATTTATGTTCAACAGGAGTTCAAGAATGCTTTAAGGGAAGATACCGTCGATTACTCAGCCTACTCAGCAAACATTAAGAGGAAGCGCCCTACACCTTCCAAGAGAGGTGGTAAGGCCAGCCGAGCAATGGTCAGGGATGACGAGGACTCTGATGTTGAAGATGAGAGGAAGCGTACGCCCTCCAAAAGAGGTGGTAAGGCCAGCCGAGCAATTAACCGGGATGATGAGGACTCTGATTTTGAAGACGAGGACTGTACAGGTGGACGGAGAAATTACAGTGCTCGACAGAGCAACGGCGTCAGATCAAGTAGGAGGTTGTAGCTTGTACATAGCAGTTCAGGCTAATTTGTACATTGCTTAGCACAGAAGCTATAGGTAAATTACACAATCGTGACTCGCGAAGGAGCTAGATATGTCGAGACGGGTATTAAGGGAAAGCAACAGCCACTTATTAGTTTAGTTGGTATCTCCCTAATCTACGCAGGGTTTAATTGTTGTTAATTCTTTAGGAAAGGGTTTGAGGTACCCCTCTTTTGTACCTCTAGGGTACCCTTACCTTATCCAGGGCTGTGCATGGTATGAAATATATGTCTCGTAGTCTCATACTAGTCTAGAACATTGTATTTTCAACAGACGTTGGAATCGCGGAACCAGGTTTCAGCATGATATGTAAGTTGAATTCATTTTTGGCAGTTGGCTAGCTTTCTTGTGGCATGTACATGCAAAGCATACTAATTTCTTGTTTAAAAATTGGTGCGACTTTTTTTTTACTGGGTAAGCGGAAAATACAGGGCTGTGGCCTGTGGTCTGTGGTCGTAGATACCAAATCAAAGAACAAATGAGGCATCATGTTGCGGGATAGATGACTTAGCATGATGTTATGAACTAGAAAAATAAAGCAATCAAGCTACACAGTACATTCAAAGCAACATATTACGCTTATTATTTAGACTTTTAACCATGTTACTGAGTTAGATAATCTAACTTCCCTGCTTCTATTGCATCAACATCTTTCAGGAGTGCATCATAATGCTCTTTGATTTCTTCTGTGCTTTTCCCAGGTATCCTTGAGGCAATCTGTTCTAATAGATCGCTGCGTCTGAGTCCCAATTCTGCTAGAGTTCTCTCAAACTTCTTGTTTTCTTCTTTTGTCCATCCTTTCTTCTCTGTTTTCTGTGATCCTATTTTTGATGATTGTTCCGAGTTTGAGCGTGAGCTTGAGTTCATTGTTTATAGAGGTTTTGAAAAATAGCAAGATGTGCAGTCTGCAGTGTATTAAGAAAATGATTTAGGATGGGATGTGGAATCTGGTAATTAAGAAAGATACCGTTTTATATCCTTTAGAGATTTTATTTTGTAACTAAATTCTTCTCTATTGATATCGATTTTATGTTTTTCGAGTACTTTCCATGTTGTACGCCTTTTTTCCAATCGGTAATTAATCAAAAAACCGTAGAACTACGCTTGAATCCCGGAAAGTGTAATTATCATTCCTTAAAAATATACTCCGTCAAAGCTAATGACCATGCATTCAAGGAAAAGTGGCAAAAATAAACAAGAAGTATAATTTTCGGAATTTGGTATAATAAGTCTATTAAAGAGAAAAAAAATCTTTGCAACAGAGGAAACAACAATAAAATGTCCACCAAAAAAATCAATGTATCCTCAACGTACAAATAAAGACAAAATATAGCGATACAACCAAGTCTTCCATGAATGAGCTTGTATATTTAAGGAATGAACTTTTAAGAAAAAATCAATGAAAAAACATGTAAATTCTCCTAGCCAAACCGAGAAGAAGTTGTACGAGCGCAGTTGGGATCCATCTACTAAGCCACGGCAGGCATGTCCTTGAGCCATGAATCTAGTGGCTTACCTATCGAGTAAACGATGAATCCAATTTCTCTAAGCTCATCAGCATTCACAACGTTCCTCCCATCAAACACGAAGGCAGGCTTCTGCATGTTGTCATAGACCCTCTTGTAGTCGAGTTTCTTGAATTCATCCCACTCGGTCAAAATGCAAACGGCATGAGCATCCTTTGTTGCTTCATAGGCATCCCAAACAACGCTCACTTGTTTCACCGTGGTGGGGCTCAATGGCTGCAGGTGGATTGGGTGGTCCCAGTCAAACTTCTTCATAGTCAAGTCACGCTGGATTTGGTCCTCGGTCACTTGAGGATCGTAGATGCTCAACCTTGCTTTGTCTTCAAGCAATCCCTTGCAGACGTCAATAGCCGGTGTTTCCCTAGTGTCACCAGTGTCTTTCTTGAATGCAAATCCAAGGACAGCAATCTTCTTGTTTGAAACAGAGTTGAACATAGAAGCAACAACCCGGTTCACAAAACGGGTTTTCTGGTAATCATTGATCTTGATGACCTGCTTCCAGTATTCAGCCACCTCGGGAAGGCCGTTACACTCACAAATGTAAACCAGGTTGAGAATGTCTTTCTGGAAGCAGGAACCACCAAACCCGACACTGGCATTCAAAAACTTTGCGCCAATTCTAGTGTCTTTACCAACAGCATATGAAACTTGGGTGACATCAGCTCCAGTAGCCTCACAGAGTGCTGACATGGCATTGACCGACGAAATCCTCTGTGCCAAGAAGGCGTTGGCAGCAAGCTTAGACAGCTCCGCAGACCAGAGATTGGTGGTTAAAATCCGATCCTCGGGAACCCATTGAGCATAAATGGCCTTCAGCGCTTGGATGGCTTTCTGACCTTCGGGGGTTTCTCGGCCACCAATTAGGACTCTGTCAGGCATGAACAGGTCATCAATGGCAGTACCTTCGGCAAGAAACTCAGGGTTCGATAGAATCTGGTAATTGATCCCTTTGGTGTTGTGGGTCAAAATCTTTTCAATTGCTTCAGCTGTTTTCACAGGGACAGTTGACTTCTCAACGACAATTTTGTCGGATTTTGACACATCAGCAATCATGCGAGCTGCACTCTCCCAGTAGGTCAGATCAGCAGCTTTCCCGGCACCAAGACCCTGAGTCTTTGTAGGAGTGTTGACTGAGACGAAAACAATGTCAGCCTCAGCTACATGTTTGTGAACCTCAGTGCTGAAAAACAGGTTCTTGCCACGACATTGTTTGACTACGTCATCCAAGCCAGGCTCATAGATCGGGAGCTGGTCGCTGTTCCAAGCATTGATCCGGGCCACAGAGATATCAACAACTACCACTTCGACTGATGGGCATTTTAGTGCTATGACCGCCATAGTGGGACCCCCTACATAACCAGCTCCTATACAACAGATCTTCACCATTTTCACTCCTCACCTGAGGTAAATCAAACAAAAGTGTTAAAAACTTTCACCTTCTCTGTGTTTACAAACATTCAAAGCCATGAAAAAAGACAACTGAGTCGGATCTTCAGATCAGCTCTTGGATACTAGGAAAAATTCATTAATCACTATAATAGACTTCACTTATCACAACCTAAGCACATCCTGGATTTTCTTTCATCGATCCGAAATTTATATATTCAGATCAGAGAATGCAATACACAGATCTCCATGCTAATTATCCTACATTCCTACACATTTCCAAACATAACAGATTCCAACTAACCTGATCATTATTGTGAATTTTACTTCTAATTATACTCCCTCCTCTCAATCATTTGTTTACCTTTAATCAAAATATACCTCGAGAAGAATATAAAACGTAAACAAATAATTACGACAGAAAGAATATAAGCATATTCCACATCAAATTGTATACTAAAAACAGCATCAAATAAAGAACTAAGAGTAGGCCATTCAAACAAAACTCAAAAGCATTAATTAATCCATTATATTCTGCTGAATTTAAGCATTATTGTGATGATAATTCAAGCTACAGATCATGAATTCAGGCCAAAATTCTACCAGATAGAATAAATATATTGTGATGAGCATTCCAGACTGCAGATCAAGCATAATATGAACATGCTAAGACGTACCATCAGCTTAAACTTTTGGTCGAGACGTTCAATTAAGTGAATAAAATACACGATCCATCATTTGCTAATAAACCAAAATGTGCAAACAAATAAACACAGAATTCAAACAGATCAAAGCATAATATGAACATACTACGACATTAACCATTTATTGAGCTTCAACCATCAGCTTAAACTTTTAGTCGAGACGGTTTTAAACAAATAAACACAGAATTGAACCAGATGAAAGCAATTTAAGCAAAAAAGAAGAGCAAAGAAGCATAATAAGAGCAAAATCATACCTGGGTATTGAAGTTAATGAAGTAAGGTTGACTACTGTAGAGAGAGAAACAAGGAAGGGATGAGGTTAGAGAGAGAAGTGAGAATGTAGCAAAGTCGTGGAAGTAGTAAAGGGTATTTATATTGAATTGAATTTAATATTAAAACGAATATAATAATTAGGATTATGCATTAATGCATGGAATTGAGGAATGTGCGTGGTATGAGATTGAGTGTATGGAAGTGAGATCTAACCACTGGTTGGTTGGTTGGTTGGTTGGTTGGTTAGTGGGATCAGACTTGTGTGGGTCCGACTCCGACTCCGACTCCGACTACTCTCCTTTGCTTGCCAAGTTACCATGTTGATTTTGACAAATTCTCGTTTAAGACGGGTTTATCTGTGTTAAACTTGACAATGCGTCTCTCTTGTGACGGTCACAACTTGTGAGCATACAACTATACAAGTGACATTCATTGCACTTGCACTCGGCTTACAAATAATCAAGGATAGAGCAAAAGTTAAGTTACAGCTAACAAATAATAGGTTTAACAGGTACCCTTGACGCCACAATCACAAAACAGTATGCTCGGCCGAGTCCATTCAATGCTCAAACTACAGAACAATTCAATTCAATGCTCAAACTACAGAACAATTCAATCTAACACTCGTACTTCATACAAAATCAAAACTACAACTTACACAAAATCACTGTTCCATTGCTCTAACACTAACAATTTTAAGATATCAGACTCGCTTACAATCCAGCAATTTTCACACCAGGTTTCCTCGTTGAAAATTCAGCTCTCGCTCCCCCCTTCAGAGGTTCATGGGTGGGAAAAGTGAACTCCTTGTCATTGTTGTGATTTCCATCGACTTCATAGCTCTTACTACACGTCACATCGTCACTACTTTGTGTTGATTGTTGCCCATCACTCTGAGCTTCCACTTCGTCCTCGTCTTCTACTTCTTCTTCCCTCACCTTAGTAGACTCTTCGATTTCCTCCATATCTCGGGCAGCAATTATATTGTCCCCATCAACATTATAAACCCTGATCGTCTTCCCATCCTCAACAAAGCAAACGCGTTTTTTACCATCCGAGAATGGCGCGCTCTTATTTAAATTTATCCCATTAATAAGACCATATTTGGTTCTAACATGATCAAAAGTACCACCATTCCCATCACCAATGTGCTCAATTTCATCATCCACTACCTCATCTGCCTCGAGTGCCCTAGACATCTTCCCCACCCTCTCGACCCTCTCCCTCAAACTCGCAATTAGTTTCTTCTCATTATCCACATTACGGCCTTTAGATCCCCCAGCACGCTCGGAATACCGCCTACTATCATGATCAAAAGTACCACCATTTCCATCACCGATGTGTTCATATCCCTCCATTTCATCATCTACATCTTCTTCCTCGAGTGCCCTAGACATCTTACCGATCCTCTCAACCCTCTCCCTCAAATTTGCGATTAGTTTCTTCTCACTGTCCCCATTCCAGCCTTTAGATCCCTCAGCACGCTCGGAATACCCTCTATCCCTATCATGACCACTTCTAGCCTTATCATTCCTCACCAACCTCATAGTTTTGATTTTTCTGGTCATCACTTGATGCTTTTTTACACAAACCTCATCAATCAATTCCAAAAACTGAACAATCTCCCGAGTTACCGATTTCTTACTATCCCTAATCATCTGATCCTCACCCTGTACAACACACCCATGAATTAAATCAGAAAAACCATTCTATCACACACAAAAACTTAGGGGAGCTAGTTGATTCATGGTTTTACTCTGGTTTAAACCCATCTTTAAGTTTACAACATAGTCAGTGTAACAAGCACTAAATGAACCATATATCTTGAAAAGACGCTGTATTAAGACGTTTCAAATAAGATTTTGAGTCAGGCTTCGTGGGGAAATTAGCTCTACATTACAAATTATAGCTCTAATGATTGGGACCAACGGAGTAATAATAGCTCTAATGAAATTCACCGGGTTTACTCTCGCTTAAAACCGTCTTTAATTTACAACACAGTCACTGACTCACTACAACAAGCATTAAATGAACCATATAGCTTGAAAAGAATCGTCTTAAGCTTAAGAAGATCTCAAATAAGATTTTGAGCTGTTTTGACCAAAACCCTTGATCCCTCAACCCAAAATTTGCTCTACATTCTGAATTACTCCATCCGTCCCAATCATTTATTCACCCAAAACCGTCTTTACGTCACAAAATAATCACTATAACAAGCATTGAATGAACCATTAAGCTTGAAAAGAGCCCGTCTTATGCTTAAAACGATTTCAAATGAGATTTTCAGTCGACTGGCTTTGTGGGGAAATTAGCTCTACATTCTACATTACAAATTATTCCCTTCTTTCCGATCATTTGTTTACTTTTGATTAAAATACCGCTCGCAAAAACCTAAACAATTGATCAATACACAAACCAATATATCACAACAATCATCAAAAAAACACCCAAAAAAAAGTCAAAAAATAAAAAACATTACCTGAATAGAATCAACCAAGGTAAGCAAATCCATAGCAGTATGAGAAAGAAAATCAAAATCAACAAAACCATGATGAGAAAACTTAGATTTAATCCTATTTAAACTCGATTTAACATTAGCAAGAACTTGAATCTGCCTAAGAACTCTAGATCTACGAACAAGAAAAACTCTAAAATATGATTGAATAACTCTAGCAGCAGCATCTTTAACAAAAAAAGAACCATTCTTGTAAGAAGAAGAATTATTCAAATTGTTGGACGATAAACGAAGAAGTGAAGATTCAAGATTATCAATACGATGAACAAGAGACGTAATAAAATGGTGAGAATAATGAAAAGGGTTGGTGTGATTAGTGGAAATGGAGGTGGGATTAATGGTGTAATTAAGAGGAGATGGTGATTGAGATTGGAGGAGTTGAGAGATTATTGTTGCAATAACAAAGGGATCAGAAGAAGAAGAAAGGTGTTGAGGTGGTTGTTGCGGTGGTGTAAGGTGGTTGCAGCAGCAAGATGTGGTGGTGGAGTGGTGGTGGTGGAAGGCCATGGGATATGATATGGTGGTCAAGGTGTTTGTCTAATTGGGTGAGTGAGGTTTATCAGTTTATGTCGTCTTTGTCATTGGCTGATTTTCTTGGATTCTTGCACCTTTACCCTTACTTAATGTCATGTCCCTTTTTTGAGTCTATCGAATCTAGATTATGTTTTTCTTTTTGGATAATGGTATGTTTTGCTTAAGACGGGTATTATACGGCTCAAATATTACCGCATGGGCATAATTATGATAAATTTTTTGATATTTTTTAGGTAATAAGTGAAGTGATTTGGTATGTATTTGACCGTTTTAAGCTTAAGACGTATAGTGTTCGTCTTAAAAGAAAATTGTGAAATTGAAAAGAGCTTAGCTAATTTGAATAAGCTGAATTGAGGGGTGATTTGAATAGAGTTAAGCTAAACAGATAGCTAAAATTTAGCTGGAAAAAAGTCGAGCGTTTTCTCCTCGGGAGACCTCTTAAGCTCTTACACTTGGTTACTATAGGGACATTGAGAATTTGAGACATAGGGGAAAAAAAAAATATCTAAAAGGCAAAAAAAAAAAAAAAATGAAAATCAAGAATTACCCAAATTATGTGAGATTTATCATACCAACTTGATGGAGAGACCGATTCAAAGGAAGGCTATTGTTTTTTTTAGATAATTTACGCTTTTGGACCAATTATAACTCGTGTTGCTAATTTAAATTGTTTTTTTTTCAAAGAAATCGTCTTTAAGGGAACTAAGATTTGATAAAGAAAAAATTGTCGCATTCAAAACGTATCATTAGGAGTTCTAGTCTATCAAAACTTTGAATTAAGTTTGACTGGTTATATATCATGGTTACGAGAGTTTAGAGTTCCAACATTTTTTTTCCGAGGCGTAGCAACACTATCAGCTTATGTCAAGTCAAATTTGCTTGGATTCGGGCGAGTCAGACATGTCAGCTTTTGTAAATACGGTCGGTTTGGAAAAAAAATTACCGCCGTCTAAACTCATGGCTTAAGGAAGGCAATAGAACTTCCTCAAGACGGATATATCCGTTTAATAACACCCACCTGCATAGTTGGATAGACTTTTTGATAATATCAATTCGTTTTGTTTTGTCTTATATGTGTGATAGTTGAGCCGTTTTAAGGTTGAGATGGAAATATCAAATTTATGAAGTGAAATTTAGTCCTTAAAAAGTAGCAAATTGCCCCCAAACGTTTGGGGTTATGTTCAAGTTGACCCCAAATATTTTCAAACGTGCAATTTACCCCCCCAATCGTTTGCAATTATGTGCAAATCAACCCAAATTTAATATTCCGGCAATTTTACGTATACTTACCACCCTGTCCACCACCATCAAACACTTCTCCACCCCCATGGTAAAACATGGGGGTAAATTGAACTACAACACCAATCCTACACAATGACAAGTCTCCACAAGCCTTATTAACAAAAGGGTACGTAAATTTTAATAAGGGCATTGCACAAGAACAAAATTGGTTGAGGCAATTAGGTTTAGGTATATGTCCACAATGCACGTTACTGGAAGCGAGATTCGAGCGAAGAATGACGGGTTGGAAAGCGGGAATTGAGAGAATAGCAGAAGTGATAATTTGAGGATGTAACTTGTTTATAGTTTTCAAGAAGAGTGTTAAAGATACCTAGTCATAGTTTTACGGAGGTTGCAGTTGCTTAGATACTCATTATGCACAGATGACACCTCAGTTGCTTCTTCAAGGAAAATCGATTTCACAAATGTTTCCCAACTTCCATGCCAATTCCCTTGCTGATCTACTCGACTACTTGGAAACACTGCAGGATGCAAACTGTTTGACACTATCTTCTTCAGTTTGTCGAGTTCTCGGGTTAAGTTGATTCAGCCTTGATATGGGAGTATGTTCTGGACATCTCGGGTCAAGTTGTGGGGGAAATGGAGCACCCATTTGTCCTCCCACTTGCCTTATTGTGAGAGGGCAACTATCCGTCACAAGCTTGTGACGAATAGTGTCCGTCACACGTAAGAATTTGTGAATTTGATTAAACGGAGTTTTAATTGATCATCATGGTGCTTCACATTTAAAAAAAGAATTTTAACATTTTTGGTGCTTAAGTTACAAAGATACAATCGATGAAAACAAAAATAACCAAAACCAAGATATATAAAAGCTACATTTTCTGTATGTTGCTCTTGGAGGAGGCAACGACAAATTCGTATATAATTACTAAAATACAAAAAAATGTGTAATATGGAACATAGAATTAAGGAAGGAATGACATTTATTCACATGTCCCCATAAATTTGGAAATTTTCTTGTTAACTTGGGATAAATGTGCCCACATAGCCAGTTCCAGCAATGAAGAAGGCAAAGGATTGTAGGAATAGGTAGATGAAGTAGCGAGTATTGCCGTGTGAAAAATCATAGCATCCGCAGAAAAATAGGTATGCACATACAATCAGCTCCAACATATTGAACCTACAAAGTAGACCACATTCTGTTAGTTCAAGCCCTGCACTTAATCATCAAGTAAATAAATGTATGTATGACGATCTGTCTCTACCTCTCTCCAATCTTACTCAGACGGGGTTTCTTCGACGCTTTACCCCCAAATTTATTCTTGAGTGCGTCTCCTAATTTCTCAGTTACAACCCATTCATTAACTCTCCCGGCTTCTAGGAGGCCTATGAAGGTTGCTTTAGTCCTATGCAATGACATCACATTTTCAAACAGAATCCAAAACACTACCAGATGGAGAGACCTGAAAAAGGTTGACGAATTATTTATGTCAATCACCAAGTGTATCGAGTATGTCGTATAAAGTATAGTGGCATATTGGTTGACGAAATACAAACCTAGGGGTTCCAACAGCATTGAGAAGAGTAATGGTAGTAGGAATATAAACAGAAGCCCACTTTGGTACTTGTACTTCAGGGACCAAAACAGTCGCAGGCAAAATGACACAATAGAAGACAAAGGTGACGATGTGGGCGACGATTTTTCTTACGAAGAAGAAGCTGTATATCGTATGGATCTTCTTCCACAAGCTCACTTTCTGCCATATACACCAGAAGTCGGACCAATTAGCATTCCCAAAAAAATTGCCTATTAATTACTCGATTAACCAAATCCTAGTTTAATGGTTACCTGATTTCTCATGATTTCCATAGCCATCTTCTTAAAAAGATTAGCAGGGCCGCAAGACCATCTGTGTTGCTGGTACCGATAAGCTTTAAAGGTACTTGGAAGCTCGTTTTTAACCTGTTAATCAAATACCTCCGAATCAGTTACAATCTTTAACTTAGAAGACTACCTTAGATATCAAGTTAACACGAGTAGCTTTTTATTTAAATTTTAATGCATCATCCACTATTTGTATATTTTATTTTTCAATATTAATTTCACCATTCATTATAGTAATATGTCTAAAATTTTTAATTGCACGCGATATAGCACGTATACATTGACGATCTCAATTTTCTCATTTTGTGCGGAGTGTAGAATGTCGTCATATACCGATTATATAAAGGGAATGAAGGAGTACCTTAAGGTCGCCCAAGTAGACAAATTTCCAGCCTTTGAGGCTGGCGCGGACAGCTAAGTCCATATCTTCAACGGTAGTTCTGTCCTTCCAACCGCCAGCTTCATTGATTGCTGCAATTCTCCAAACACCAGCTGTCCCTGTTTTCAGTTCAATAATACGATCCCCACATCATTCACTATTCTGTTACCTTACTTTTATTTATGCCGGGCACCTAACTTTCAAAAATGTCTAGCTAGAAAAACAAGTATACCATTGAAGCCGAAGAAAGCGTAGGTGGAGGACCCAACTTCTTGCTCCACTGTAAAATGATAGTCCAACGACATTTCTTGCATTCTCGTCATCAAACATTCGTCCGCGTTCACTGCATTTTCAGTTTTATATATATATATATATATTAGTTTTTATTTCATTCTTCCGAGTTCTGTCTACAGACCGATTGATCCAGCAGTGGCCATTACTATGTTAACTAGTACAAACAAAATTTTGGTATATTTCTTTGGTCATTGGTAGTATCGGTTTATTTTTGTTATTGACTAAGAGTATCGCTTATCGACAGCCAATCTCCATCGGTACTGAATAATTAACAAAGAATATTACTCTAACTACTATCCACGTAGTTGAAGTGTCACGGTCAAGCTGGATATAATATTATACGGAGTACATAACAAAACTAATTGAAACAAGTAGCTTTCGAATGTTCAATTGACCATGATTAGTTTAATGTGCAGCAAAAAACAAAGTCAGTCAATACAGCAAATTTGATACAGAATACTACTGGTTATTAGATGTTAATGATGATGTTCACTAAAGACACATACCAATTAATTAAATAGACTCATATAATTAATTAGTTCCATGATTAATATTCTTTTGAATGATTTACAGTGCAAATCCGCTAATTAGAATGATACATTTAATCCAATAATTGTTTTACATAATAAAGTTTTATAAAGTTGAAATATCAATACTGTCATTCATGATTCATGCATAGCCCATAAAAATCTACATAACCTTTTTCTTTTCTTTAAAGGGCATTTAGGAAAGTCATTGAATTGACCAAAGATAAAATTTAGCACAATTGAAAAACCACCCAATAATTATTTTTATATATAGAAAACCTGTTTTACAGGCAGTGACGCAGTCAGGAATAGACCCCAGCGGAGGCGAACAGGTAATAGTGTAAGGGGCACTCAAAACATGTTTAAAAATTTTAACTAAAAACTTTAAAATTTCCGACCGCTAGCAGGGGCGAGCGCTCCTACATACTAACCCCGTAGACCCACACCCCTGTTTACAGGGTATGAGCGATAATTGTAGTTAAAAGTTGAAGTTAGAAGCAAACAAATAATATTTGAGACATAATAGATGAGGCGTAGTAGTTGACCACAACTATAATCCACGCACGTTTGATATCGGGGCCTTTGGTTGGTGCAAAACAGCAAATGCACACAAATTTTTTATGTTTTTTTTTTTAATAAAAATACTGGGCACCGACGATAGATTCCAACTGCATGAGTTGCATGTCACATCAAAGTAGTTAAGTTATACGTGAAAGCCACTAAAGTAGTTGTAAGTTGTAACTCGATCTTGAGTTGTCTATCCGATATCGATCAAGCAAGACATGAGGACAACATTATCGTAGTACCACTATCTAAAGTGATCGATAATTCATCATTAACTTGTAACTTGTCAGAATTCATGAGAGTTAAAATAACAAATTACCGCTACGAAGAAACCGAAAAAAGTAGTGTAGTGTACGAAAGAGTCATATATATATATATATATATATATATAT
>JAOWBH010178579.1:0-10179 GCA_028566215.1 Silene coronaria
GTAAAGTGTAAGGTGGATTTTCACGTAGTTTTATAATAAAAACAGTCAATTTTATTTTTATAAACATTTGTAGTATGGATGAAATTTTGCTTATGTTACACTTTAGCTCATCAAAGTGAGAAGTAATTCAGATCTCATATTCTCATGTCATCAAAGTGGGGATATGTGAAAACTCAGGTCGCTGATGTGAAATTAGCATAAATCTTGAGGCACCAGTTTGAAAATCTCCCTATTTAATGTTCCTGTTGCTTATCTGATAATCTGTGTTACAGTGAGGTGAGGTAGTGGTACACTGGTACCTCTAAGGCTATAACCTATTGAGTTGGGATTAACTTAGTGGCCTTCCTATGTCTGACAGGCTGTTCATGTTGCTGCTCAGTATGGACAAACAGCTTTCTTGAATCATATTATTGCAAGATACAATGCCGATTTTGATGCTCCAGATAATGATGGGAGAAGCCCTCTACATTGGTATGTTTCAGAAGCTTATTTGAGATTGCATTGAATAATAGTTGCAGATTATTGCGCTAAATAACATAAACTTTCACAACACGCTTGTACCATCAATGTGAACCTTTCACTTTGACCCCATTTTTCTAATGACATAAACCGTCAACTATGGGGAAGATGCTGGGTACCACTTTAAGACCTCAAGATAACAGATTCTAAATTTTTTTGGAAAGAGATGTGACCCAAGTAATTTCCTTTGTCATTACTCTTACAAATTAATAATATTACATTTTAGTCACCAAACTTGTGTCAAAAAACATTTTAGTCATCAACAACATTAGACTTCAGTTTGAGTTATTGGTGCTCCATAAAAAGTCTCATTGTGTTGCTACACACGAGTAAGGCTGCCCACATCCGACCTCCTTTACTTCACAATTTGCAGGAACCCGAACCCTTGAGGCACTGGGTAGTGTTGTTGATGCATTTGATTAGTGCTGACGTAGTCATGCTTTGCGTCTGTTTTCTCATTCTCTTTAGTTTTATTGAGTAATATTATTGGGAGTGTTAGATTGATGACTTGGGACTTTGTGTGATAAGAGTTTAGTGAATAATTCGTGCCAATGATAAAATGGCTATAAATTTGAAAGGTTATGTATCTTTGAGCAATCGTTCTGTATATTTTTAGCTTTAGGTATATTTTTTGATTTTATTTCTCCTAAAGAAATTGAAGTCATAGGAGTGTATGAGTGTATGAGCTAACTTATTAGTCTTACACTTTTACATATTATGCTTAATTAATGCATGGGTGTCATTATTTTTGAGGACTTATCGGTCCAGATTTTAGATGATTTTTACATTTTGAGGACTTGATGTGTAAGTGTTTTTGTAGATGAGTAATGCTTCATTGCTCTTACTTGTTAAAAAATGAGGATTAAGCTCTCTGTATGAAAAACAAATTTCTTTTTGTGCGGAATATCAGTATTAAGCACGATGACATCTTTCTTGAATAAAATATTTGCTATGGTTTCTGTTTTTGTGATCATACCTATCTTCCCCTGTTCATTCCATCGACTTTCTATTGCAAATTTGCAAGCTGATTATTTGTCTGTCAATCAGGGCTGCTTATAAAGGGTTTGCTGATACAATCAGATTGCTTCTGTTCAGAGATGCTGTCCAAGGGAGACAGGATAAAGAAGGTATGTCATTTTTGAGCTACTTCCTTTTTCTTGGAAAATTTGTTTAGGAAAATTAGTTGTGCATTAATAATGCTAACTCCATCCCACATTTATCATCCTTAATTGACTTATGTGGTCAATGGATATCAAATTTGACGTACTTTTTCCACATATATGTAGAGTTACAATGCAACACTTGTCGTGGTTGTGTTACAACTTACAAGTATTCATACATTTCGAGATTCTTACTATTTTCTTCAATTTGTCTTAAAATGTAAGAGTTAATATCATAAAATGTGTATCATTATTAAAGTATCTTTTGTTATGAAACTAATGATATAAGTTCATACTTCATACAAAGTAATTTTTTTCAAGGTTGCAATATCAAAAGTCAAAACTTACCTCGACAGCGAAAACTGCGTGTAATATGAAACAAATGGAGCATTAACATTTTTAATAAGTTCGTACTATTGCATATACAAGAAAGTATTGGTCAAAGCCAAACTCGTTTGCAACCAAAGTCTAATGGGGACAATAGAAATAGGATAGAGAGAGTATTAAACTAGGAAGTTGCACCCTCCACTCTTTAGTGTTAGTTATTTTAGGATTTTAAGCTTTTAGTTAGTTGTAAAAGCATTTTGAGGAATACTCTGCAATCCTATACTCCCTATTATTCTTTAGATTCATACCATTGATTAAATATATGTGAGGTTACTTTGTACAAATGGTATGAAATATGAATCCAAAGAATGTGAAGGAGTATTAAAAATTTATAATTATTCAGAAAATAACCATACATTTCAATTTAAGAAATTTGGGAGTTCGTTGAAACATTATATTTTATTACTGATTTCAGCCAAAACAAGAATAGTGAGGGGTATTTATAAACCTTTCATTTATACTCATAACTTATTTCTGATTTCATCAGTTCAATGTTTAACAATGCATTGCTGTTAAAGGTTCAGACTTTAGACAAAATAAGTGTCAAACAAATAGATAAACATGCTTGAATCCATTATTTTGGCAAGTGACATTACAAAACACTAGTATGCCAAGCGCTCACTCAGTCAAAGAAACTAAATTGATAGTGTTGTTTCGTTGAAATCATTGTCACAGTGGAGCTTATATAACCTACAGGACTGGAACTCTAAATCACAGCTAGTACTAATAATTGGGCATCTCAGTCAAAATAGTCTGAGATGGTAGTGTAATTATTACATAATATGCTAACTTCGTCAACTCTCAAGTTTTAAATCATCCGACGAGGGCTGAGTGCATTTTCCTCTTATTAGATTACTTTACATGTAGCAATGACCAAATCCATCATTTTACTTTCTGAAAATTCTTTTTGGTCTCTCACTTTATTAAACTTTCTGTCTTCCACATTAATAGTAGCAGAGTGCAAATATAGAAGTACGACCAAGTTGGATAACACAAGTATATGGGTTTAACGTTTTCTAATGACGATTAGAGTCAACTTTACTTATTTTACATTCTTTAACTTTGGATGCTAGTTTGCTATTTTAGGTTGCACTCCTTTACACTGGGCTGTCATCAGAGGCCACACAGAATCATCTAATGTACTTGTGCATGCGGGCACAAAGGAGGAACTGGTGGTCAAAGATAGGGCTGGATTTACCCCCGTTCAGCTGGCACTTGATAAAGGTCATCGGCAAATCGCTCTTTTGCTTGTACGTAATTTGCAATGATATAAACTAGTGTATAGCCCTACTAGCTGATTAAGAGATTTTTAGATTGGCTTTTGTTTTCTGTGCTTGAGATTTCTGTTGAAAATGCGTATGAAGTATGAACGTTCTGCTCTATATGGTTGTCTATTGGTGTAAAGAGATTCCATGGATGCAATTTTGATGTTGACAAGTTTAAACTTAGGTCATGAGTACCACCCCTAAATGGCTGTACTAGCTAAGCTAGCTCACATGCTCACTTATTATTGCGTATGTAATGTTGCTGATATGGACGAAGCTAGGTTTAAATTCTACCTAGGGCCCAAAAATCAATATTACCTATATTTCTAATTATAGTTTATTTTGAAAACGAAAGTTATTGTGTGTGTGTGTGTGTGTGTGTATATATATATATATATACACACACACACACACATATATATATTTTTTTTTTCAAAAAGATCTCTCGGGCCATGGCCTGGTTAGCCTGTGCTTTGGCTTCGTCCCTGTGGCTTGCTGAAACTGCTATAAAGGGTAACACAATGAGGTCAAATGTAACTCACGGTTTCTTTTGTCTCCCTATGTGAAGTCCTTATCCTTTGTTGAAAGGCTAGGGCTTTTTTCACCCATTTGCTGAAACATGAAAGCTTTGTTTCAAAATTTAGTATGCTGATTTGTTGCTTTTGGTGATACAATGTTGTTTTTATTCAGTCTAATGCTCAGCGAGCACACAATAAGCAGAAAAAAGGCACATTTTGTTCCGGGAAGATGATCGGCGGTTATGCTCCATTTTTGTTTTGCACCGTCTTCGGTCTCATGATAGTCTTCATAAACTCAGTTCTCTTAGGTATGTGATTTTTTAATTTCGTTTTGTAAGTTGTTGATTTATGGTTGACAATTTTTGCTAACTTCTGTCTTCTGGACTCCCATGATAAAATATTTCTAGCTGCCAACCTTCCCAAGGTAACTGCTGTTGTCGCGCTTTGGGGGTGGATAGCTGTATCTCTGTGTGTTGGTGCATTGATAATGTTTTATCGTTGTAGCAGGTAATTTCTTTATTAACCTTATAATAAAGCTCTTTATTTATGATTGGAATATTAAAGGGAGTGTTTGATTTTCGCTGCCTAACTGAATAAGCAGGCTAATGTTTCCGACTTTCTTCTATTTCTCTGTTTCTTCTTGTTTTTTTTTTTTTTTTTCTTTTTTTTTTGAAAGTGTAGGGGGGATTTGCCACGAGAATTTGTCTCAAAGTAACTCTTTATTGCTACTGTAATTAAGTAAATCGATAAGGAGACTATTCTGTTTTATCATCTTATTTTATAATCATCTGTAGCCTACTAGCCTCCAATCATTTTATTTAATTTGAAATATATGATTTTGGATGTTTTTACTTGGGTATCTTCTATTGGTTTGAGTCACTTTCAGTAACAAGTATACTTGCAGAGCTTTTTGTTGATAAAACGGGTATTTATGGTTTGCTTTTTTGTTGCAGTAAAGATCCAGGTTACATACAAAGATCTGTTAAGTCGAGGGAAAGCACAGAAGAAGTTGAGGTATAGTACTTTAATACTTCCTTTGTTCGATTTGTTTGTATAGGTTTTCCAAAATATGTGAGGAGGATTCTGAAAAAATGTCTTCAATCAAACAAAATAGAGTAAGTATTCAATTGTGAAACGAAAACTGTCCAGTAGTAACATCATTACCTCAGTTTCTTAATGGTTCCCACAAATGGTAGGTAAGGATGTTTCCAATGTACGCAGCCTTAAGCCTATATTAACTACGTAGGGAGGTTGTTTCAGGTGACCCGAAATGAAAGTTATGTCAAGTTAATTGCATTTAACGACTTCCATTTCACACTGCAAAGAAGTGTAACCATTATAGCAAGTCATTTTACTATCCCGTCATAATTCGGAACCAAAGTAGTATGAGTTTTCGTTCCAGTGAATATGGATTTATTCAATAGTAACAACTAACAAAAATAATCAAATCCAAAGTCTCCCGAATGTTCACTTTGCAATTTGCCTAATAAAGATTCAACTTAAGTCCCGAGAATGTTTACAATAGGAAAAAGCAATAATTTTATCTGAAAATAAATAAATTTTAGCTATTAGAGTAAGACATTGGCGGATGGCATGTTTGGGAACCTAGAATTGAAATTGAAATTGAAATACATAATTACGTTTTTAGTGTTTGGGAAACTTTCATATATGGAATTGGAATTCAGCTTAATTCTTTTTCAATTCCAACCTAGTTAAAGTTTGGTGATCTCAAGTTTCTACCTCATAGTGGTCATTTCAATTCCATGATTCCATACGAGTCCATCACTATCCTATCTCCTATTGTAGACCTGTCAAATAGGATGTTGGCCCACCCTGAACCGCACATGCCTAGCCTAATTCCAATTCCATGGGGTTCCCAATAATCATTGAAAATTAAAATTCGGAATTGAATACCTCATGATCTCCAACCAACTTTATGAAATTGGATTTGACAATGAAATCAATTCGTTGTTTCCAAGCACTATTTGAGCAGATTGTACCACCAATTATAATTTTGGTTCATAAAACAATTTGTGACTTGAGTAGGAATGGTGAACTTTTGTAAGGGGTAGTGGTGTGTATAAATGTATATCGAATAAAAGAAAAAGGAATGACAGTTTCAAGAATTAGAAGTAGTTGTTTTGAAAGCTGGTAGTCATCTTTACATTTGGTTGGTTTCAGGACCCCTTGTTGAATATTGATGTCAATAACACCTCTGTTTGGACGGGAAATTGGTCTCAGCTCTGTCCTACGTGCAAGGTATGCGCTATTGCTCAAAGCTTCTTCTATTTAAAATCACGAATTTAAATTTTAGACGCAATTTTGTTTTGTTATCTGATTCCTCTTTTCTTTCTAATATGTTTGTTTAATGTCAACTGAACAAATTAGCATGTCTTGTGATTTCACAGATTATTAGACCGATCCGTTCAAAACATTGCCCTACATGTAAACACTGCATCGAGCAATTTGATCATCATTGTCCTTGGATCTCGAATTGTGTGGGGAAGGTTAGTTTTGATGGAGTTTTGCTTATACCTGATATTGTAATTTAAATTAGGTACTTGTTCAGTATATAACTTCAGATCATGGGTGGATCCATATGTATCCTGCCATCGTATCCAATTTGGGTTTTATTTCTGATTTTGTTAATGACCTATAAAATTTTAATAACCACTTTTTTAAGTGGAATGATAACGCCTTATTTAGTCAAGTCTAGTCCATTTGAGGATCTGAATCATGTATATGTAAGCATCATTTAAATGCATGGATTTATGATCATAATAAGGTATTAAGGTGTAACCATGTGTCCCGCTCTTCTTTCAATGATCCATATATTGAAATCCTTATTGATAGCTTATGCAGTTATGCTAACATCGTTTTGGTGCATGTTCTTTACTAAATGCAATGATCATGTGTGACTTAGAATTTAGGGCTACATGACATTGTGTGCTCATGCTGAAGAGATAGGCTGGTATTGTTTGGAGTTTTGTGAGAAAATGCTCTTTGATTGTAGTGGAGGTTTTAGATAAGTAGTTATGTAACATACTTTACTTTAATTCAATTCATTGAGCTGAGTACATGAAAGATGATGGATTATCACTAGACTAATAAAGACCACAATCACAACGATTCACAAGAATACATACCCTTGAGCAGTTAGATCAGTTGATAAAGGGTTGATCTAGCTAAAGCAGTCGATTCCCTAGGAATAGAACGGTATTACAACTTAGCATGAAGAGCTTTGGCGCTCTTCTCGTCCTACTCGGAATCTGAAGAGCAAATTCCTTTCTATGTGACAGGTTTTGTATTTTGGTATGGGAATGCTCCTCAACTGTAGTAGTTAAAAGGAAAAGGCCTCTCTGGCCTTCGTCAAACTTTCTAGTGGTAGTATACGATTCAGGAAGAGGAATGACAGTATACGATTCATAGTGGCGTGAACATATTATTTCTCCATAGTATACGATTCAGGAAGAGGAATGAACATATTATTTTGACTCAAAACAAAACTTTCCTATATTCATAGTGGCGTGATCTAATGAGAATTTCAAAAGAGCACTTGTCTATGAGTAGATATTATCTTGTACATTTGAGAAGCATTTGGATTGACCATGTTCATATTGCTGCAGAAAAACAAATGGGATTTCTTCGTTTTCCTTTGCCTGGGATTTGCAACTTCAACCATCTCCGGGATTGTAGCGTTTCTAAGTATGTCACTTAGCGACTTACAGATGTGCTAGTTTCCATGTTCATTCCTTGTTAAGATTACGGTTTTTCCTTTAATTAGATGGGTTTTTCCTTTGATTAGTTGATAACACTGATAATGCAGGAATTTGGATGGTTGTGCCACCAACGTCATCTGGACAAACATGGATGCATTATATTGCTACTCAACATCCTGGGTTTATCGTCTTTTTGATCTTGGATTTCATGATATTCACTGCTTCTACAACTTTGGTCGTCTCTCAAGCTAGCCAGGTACTGTCATATTCATCTTGTAAGGGCAATTTGGTTATTTTGTTTCCTTGACGGGGAGTGAGAGCTTTGGTGCCGGTTTACTTTATAAAACGTGACTCTTTGGTTGGTATAGAGGGAGTACTCCATTTCTCGTTTCTTGGCTGTCACAACCCTGTTTTGTTGGATGATATTGACAATGTAATAAAGCAGTGCAACCTAGCTCTTTCGGGCCTTGATATTTTAGCATTCCATGTATCTTTGTTTTTCCCCTTAATTTTTATGGAATGTAATAAAGCAGTGCAACCTAGCTCTTTCGAGCCTTGATATTTTAGCATTCCACGTATCTTTGTTTTTCCCCTTAATTTTTATGGCGTGTTCCTTTTTTAACCGATTCGCTCAAACTTTTCTCAATTTTAATTTGACAAATTTTTGGATTTGAAATGTCTCTTTAACCCTTACAGATCTCCCTTAACCAAGCATTTTCAGAGAAAAGGAGCGAGCAGTATATTTGTTCATATGTTAATCTCACTTCTTTCTTCTTTTTACCCCACAGATAGCTCGGAATATCACGACTAATGAATTGGCTAATGCTTCTCGGTACACATATCTTCGTGGTGCAGAAGGCCGATTTCGAAATCCCTACAATCATGGCTGTAGAAAGAACTGTGCTGATTTTCTGATACAAGGTCACACGGCTGACACTGAAATTGCATGGCTTCCATTACACCAAGTCGCCCATTAGTGCATTTGCCTCGTTTTGCTTCTCGTTATGGCGTGTTCCATTGAAACAATGCTTATTAGTTCAGTGTACTAATCATTTTTATCGTCAACTTACCCATGTTAGAATTTCGAAGGGTACGAGTTTACGGAGGAGGTAGCATATACTAGAAAATTGCTTAATTCCCACGACTTTTACGCAAATCTGACATGACCCATGTATTCCCTTGCGTCCTTGGTAAATGATTCTAGCTCAAAAGTGAAAATCGTATCACTGTGAGTACAACATACTACTCCCTCCCCGTCTGGATAACTCTCCCTATTCAAGAGTGGCACAAGAATTAAGGGTGTTGAATTAAGTAAGGTAAAATATTGTGGTGAGGTGAGGTGAGGTAATTGGAGAGAGGGAAGATATTGTGGTGTATTATTGTGAGATGAAGTGATTAAAATAAGTATTGTTGTGAGGATAATGTGATTAAAATAAGATAAAATATGTGTATTGTGGGGTATTGTTGTGGAGTGAAGTGATTATAATAAGTATAAAAGTTTACCAAAATAGGAAAGGGGGAGAGTGGTCAGAATAAATGAATTAGGAAAAGGGGAGAGTTATTTAGAATGGGAGGGAGTTAACATTTATTGATTATTATACCCTTTTGTTTTATAAATATCATTGATTTTTGGGCAAGTATGCCAATATACTATTAACTCTTCAAGCACGAGAAAATACAGAAATACAGAAGCTAACGTTTTTAACCCCATTTATCAGGCTTATGGTGTATTGAATATAAAAGGTATTTCTAAACGTAGTTGTTAATTCATGTACGGGTTTTATTTATTTATGTATTTTTTGTCATTATTTTTCCATAGTATGCCCATTGCTTAGAAACAGAACAAAAAAACTCTCTAATTCTCTCCTCTACAAATTTAATCAAATCCACAAAATAAATCATCCGTCAAATTACACAGTTATGAATATTAATTCTCATATCGATCCAGTTATAATCCTAATTATCAAGTTTATTAATTATATTATATCAAATTAAGGAATTAATTCACAACATTTGGATTAATCCGTCGTCGGCGTTAGGGTGAGGGAAGGCGTCGTTGCCGGCAGTTGTGCCGGGTTGGAGGTCGTGGCAGGTAAGGGGTGGAGAGGTTTGTCCCAAAAGTTAAGGTTTCAAATTACAAAAGAGATAAAATGACAAGTCACGCTTAATTAACAACAATGTTAACTTTTATCAAATGGGATCAAGCTGCATAATACGCAAGACTTGTTACGGCTGAAGAATCAGTAGATACTCTAGGCTCTAGCTGGTCTAGCGGGACTTCAATTTAAAATGAAGCTACTGGGGCATCCATTTAGGCTCAGTATGTTTCAGGTTCCTCAATTTTGCAGTGAGTTGTGGCCATATACAAATTTTGTAAATGTTTGTGAACGAGCAAAAAATATGGCTTTATCCTTTAGCGATATCAAGAATACATTTTACTGAGTTAACTCCTCAATCAGGATACCAAATCATCCAAAAGTTATCAATTATCTATTTTCTTCCCTTATTATTTTGAGCTTTGGACGAGCAAGTGATACTCATTTAGTCGACTATGAGCAGCAATAACCAAATCAAACGAGGCTTTAATTAACCTTCATCAAATCTACAATCA
>JAOWBH010178590.1:0-10178 GCA_028566215.1 Silene coronaria
TGAGGATAAAAAATTGAAATGGAAAACTAACAAAGAATTGCGTAAAGTCAAGAAATGTGTATCTTAATGAATTTTTTACCACAGAACTAATGATTTCAATTTAATAAATTTTCTCAAATAAAATTAAATATTTTGTTTGTCACGAAATTAATAATATCGGTTCATAATTTTTTTATATGAATTATGTACGTAGTATGTTTTTTATACGAAACTAATAATATCAATTAATCGGTTTTTTATATACGAATTTAAGATTTATACCAGTTTTGTTTTATTTTAATTTAATTAAAAGATTATAATTTAGTTAAAAAAGGATTTTAATGATTAAAGGTTATATCTTAATTAAAAGACAAAAATTTAATAAAAATAGTCTTGTTTCCTTATTTAGCTAGATTTCTTTGGAGGGAAAAATATTGAGAATTTTTATTCTCTTAGTAGTATTGGGGATTGAAAAATTGCTTGCCATTTTGTAGTGTATTTTATTGAATTCTTTTAAAGAATCATTTATTCATTGATTGTTAAATATTATAGAAAGATTCATTTCCATAGTTGACCGAATTAGAAAAGGAAAAGTAAGTGGGCTAAAATGATGCCCAAACTGATGATAGTTAGGCGGGAAAAGCAGCACGTGAGAGTGAATGTGGGACTGCCACGTATCTAGCGGTTTCTCTATTATACTATTATATAGAATAGATAAATGTGACGGTAGAGAAAATAACAATAATTACATCGGGAGCAGTGAAAGTAAAATTGATTATGAGGGGAGTAGTGAAATGTTATTAATATATAATGTTACATTAATAATTGTAAAATATTAATAGTGGAAGTAGTATAAATTTGTCTCATAATTCATTTCATCGCAATTTAAAATATATCTTAGAAAAATATATTAATGATAAATTTATGAGTTATACACTTTTAAAGTAATTTTATTTAATGTAAAATAAAATTTAATGGTAATGAGAGGTAGCCCGGGCGAATCCGGGCACCAATTCTAGTTAAACATAATTTATAAATTGTTCGCCTAAATTACAGAATATGGAAAACGAAATTTTTTTCACAAAATCATAATACTGAATTACCGAGTATATGAAATTATAATACGTTTATTTCTCTGGTCTGCGGACCAATTAGAAAATAAGTCTCTTGTATTCCGATTTTATGATACGACAATTAGAAGATAAGTATCTTGTATTCCGACAGCAGCTCAGCAATGAGAAGAACGGTGGGTTTTACTTACCGCTGTTGGCTGGAAGTCTGGAACTTTCGGAAGGCAGCTTTCGCAAAAATAATTTCTGATAGAAACAAATAATTTTCATAAATTGGGGGATGAAATAATTTTCAATTTCTTCATCGAATTAGAAATTCACAATCTTTCGATGCACAAGTAGATGCTCATCTTGATACAAAAATGTTCAACAGTATGAAACAAAGCAACCCGGAACCTAATTCTACGTATCCAGGTAAAAATGGATACTTCCTAAAGCGGGTGTTAACAGCTCCGAAGCTCAATTCGTATTACAAGAGTATAGGTCGGAGGTCTAGAACGTCCTCGAGTATTTCCGGATCTCATGTATAATCAGTTGGATCGAAACTAGATCCTTGTTTAGTGAAGACCCACCGCCGGGTACCTGTTTAACGCACTCGGTCAGCCTTGTGTAGTAGAGGAGTAACTGGGTCAATGAAGCTCTTAAGATCTCCATGCCACATAAGAAGTTGCTGAAAGAAGTTATGACATCTTTGTGCATCAACTCTATCGCGTCTTTCCATCTGCTTCCGAAGTCTTTCACTAGGGGCTCGACATCAGCAACTGTGATGGCTTTCTCGGAACTTGATTTTGGATCTTCAGCTAATTAAGGATCGTCATATTTGTTATTTAAGTTTTGATAGATAGAGCATAAAAGACAAAACATATATAAACTACATCCCATTTATATTGTCCTCATTCGACTGCAGTAATTAGAAATTACTTACTGTAATGTAAAATTTGCCACGTTTGATTTATTAAAACAACTATATTCATATCATCATTTTTGAAAAGTGAAAACATCGGTTAGAGGTCACGATGAGGACGATATACATGAGATTGGAGGGAGTATATCCAAAAGAGAGAGACTATGATAAATCAAGATCCTTACATGCCCTTATTTTCACGAACTTGATCAGATCACCGAAGTGCTCCAGCAGTAGCTCTTCCTGCAATGACAAGAAACATATACAGTATCAAGCTACGAACAAGACATTGAGAAAGTGAAATTTCCGGCCATCGCTAGAGATAAAGTCAATTGTATTAGTTCGTAACGAATTAGCATCTAACACATGATTATATTAGACACTGGCAAGCATCTTTTGTTGCTGTTGGGTCAATTAAGGTACTGACTGATTCAGGTCTGGTCATTTACGGGTTTGAGTCATGGCTAGTAAGGTTTTTTCTTCAACGTAGTCCTTAAGATTGTTTCAGATCGGGTTATTTTTTAGGGTCGATTGTTTCGGATGTCAATCTGTTTTGGGTTTGCTTCAGGCTGTTTTTTGAGGTCTATAGGAGCCGAATCAGTTTCTCTAGGTATAGATATATCGTTCATCGAAAAAGACAATCGGAAACCCACCACAAAAATTGTACTTTGGCTCTTCAAAACTTCCTCAAAATGTATCTGAACTTTTCCGCCATGTGGATCAGCTTCCTGAAATTCCACAAAGAAACACGATTAGTGAAATTATACATTGCTAACATCAAATCATGCAGCTCATCTTTTCCATAAAATTGCTAACCTTCAAAACAGATATTGTCATGTCATAATTGTTTATGAGAAATACACTTTGCAGTTTAGACTTGTGAAACTGCGTGGATAGCTTCATAATCAAATCAAAAACTGCCATCCGAAGTCTTTCCAAGTTCATCTCCAGCTGAAAGATAGGCCAGAATGTGATCAATTAATACAAAAAAAAATAAAAATAAAAAATAAAGACGAGACATTTTGAAGAGGGCAAAAGCAAATGGAAATATGGAAAAGAACTGTATAAGTGGAAAGACCTGGCCATCTCCATACTCAACATTGAGATGAATAAGGGAAGCAGTAAACTCGGCATAACGTCTCATGACATAGTGAGGATGAACGTCATCTTCCCACAATGTCTTCACATTTGCGCTTCGTAGACTACTGAGGTGCATGTCGAAAACCATCTTGAAACGTGGCCATAGTGAGATGTTCACCTACATAAATTATGGAAGTCAATAAACAAACAGCTCAAGAAGAGTGATTAGATAGTTTCCTAAAAAACGCTCTTATTAACATAATCCCTATTCAAAAATGAGTAAACTATGTTAACTACCCCATCTATCAGGAAATATGGGTCATGCTCATGATAATCTTATCAACCGTCTAAGGAGACACCATGGAAAATGAGCACAAGACTTGTTAAGTTGAAATATCTTGGTAAATTCTTTCGAGCTTGTATCGTGGTATGAATTCAAGATTCAAGCCCCTTAAAGATATTTAACATCGAGCTCACAAGGTCAACTTCCACTCACCAGAATAACCATGTGGATTGCAAATGATGAACAACAGAAAATAAGCCAAATTTTCAGTCGGCAGATCCCCTTTTTACATAAAAGAAGAAAAGCATGGTCGTGCGGTTCAAAGTAAAGTGAGTTACTCAAACAACATGCACACCTTATCCAGATATGAATCCAAGCAAGGAATGCGCCTCCTTGACATGATAAGCTGAAAGATCAACCCGATTTAGTCAAAAGTACTCAGGGATGATCAAGAAGAGTGACTCAAAGATAAGAGGACTAGAGGAGTACCCGGTGCTGATGGGTAAGACGAATCATAAGCATCAAGCCAATAGCATCGAATGAATTTGATAAGACTGCACTGAAGTGCTCATCAATAACTGCCAATGGACCTAAAATAGAAGGGACAGTGTATCATAATGCTTCCTCATAAAGCTTTGAGCAGGAATCATAGAAGGGAGACTTTGGGTCTAAAATAGAATTATCATTGACAACTATAGAGTAATTGGCATGAATGAGATAAAATGGCTATACCTGCAAATATCTCATTAAATGACGACTCTTCCCCAAAGAAGTCGCCACAAAACATATACCTGAAAGATAACAAATTAGATTAAGATGTCGATACAATCAAATACTCCGTCCATCTCATTTATATTGAACCTATTTCCTTTTTGGTTCATCCCCGAAGAATTGCCCCCTTTCTGTATCTAGTAAAAAAAGTGAAGCTCTTATAGTACCCCTAGTTAAGTAAGATTATGATCACTAAATCTTAAATATAATATCCAGTCCAACAGGGATAAAATAAAATGGGATGGAACGCTAATCAATTATACAATAATGTCAGCAGGTACATACTCAGAACTAGCAGTATCGATAAGCAGCTTGTGGAAGCTCCGAAAAAGCACTTCATAGGGATACTTCTGAGAGCTTGCTTCTGCTATATGGGGAATCAGTGCAGGTTGATCAATTTCCTGAATATAACAAAAAAGGTCAGTGAAGATAAAGAAATTAGTCATCGCAGAAGAAGAGACGAAGAACGGAATATAGAAACCTTTAAAATATTAATTCTGTCCCCAAGGGCAAAAACAGAGGAGCGATTCTTCAAAGGCTCTCTTCTTGTTGAGAAAAGCCCAGTGCCCCCTCCAGCTTCAATGCCAATTAAATCACTGGAGGTAGCAATATCAAGCTGCGATTTCTCCAGGGATTGAATGTAAGCACGAAAATGTGCACTGAGAACCTGATACACCAACACACAAATGACTTATAAGCAAAGCTACTGTTAAAACAGGCATGTCTTAGACCTGGCAAACGGGCCATTTAGGTTAGGTTTCTGGTGTGAATCTGTTTCATAATTGAGACATTTGGAGTTCGGTGCCTTTGGGTAGGCTCAACTCAGGTACGGAGCACTTCAGGTTGGGTCATTTTCAAGCAGTGGGTAATGGCATCGTCAATCTGGATTGATTTGGTCATAGCTATAATGGTTTTTGTTATATACGAGTATAAAGTTATACAACATAAAAGATGCACTATTCGAAAAAATATTATGCACCACAAGCGACGCAACATTTGTAAGGTCCAATTATCAATCATAGGCCAATAGGCCCACACACATCATCGGCTATAAGGCTTAAAAGGACTGTATAATGCCAATCTACTTAGTGACAAATGATCTAATAATGATTTTTATCATGATTCTGTATAA
Source organism: Silene coronaria (assembly GCA_028566215.1). Classification (NCBI taxonomy): domain Eukaryota; kingdom Viridiplantae; phylum Streptophyta; class Magnoliopsida; order Caryophyllales; family Caryophyllaceae; genus Silene; species Silene coronaria. The sequence goes on from JAOWBH010178590.1 coordinate 5,220, forward strand.
TCTCAACAAGCAAAATCTTTTTCCAAGTATTTACCTTGTTCATTGTATCAATGTATGCGGCTCGCACTTCAGTGTACACTTCTTTCCCATGTTCCTTGAGAAAATGAATAACATACCTGTAAATATTATGTTCAAAAGATCATTTAGTATCACACGACTAGAAACATACTCCTCTTACGTTCTACTCCGTAGCACATTTGATTCAACATAAATCATGTTCTTCATTGGTGATTGGGTGAGAGATGTTCGGGAGTAGAGAAAGACATTGCAAATATGAGAAAAGGTCAGTAAAAGATTAATTAATGTAACCCTCAAAATGAGTGAGTTCCCTACTCCTGCACAGACAATGATAAGTCCTATTTGATAACCTCGAATATCTTCCCTGATACTAATGCATTGGCCAAAACATCTTATCAATTGAAACGAGGAGGTACATTTTAAGAAAACCATTAATTAGGTAGCCATAACAAGAGTGTAGCCCCCGAAGCAGAAGAACAACTACAATTACATATGCTGTAAATTTGGAATCATAATGCCACGGTGACAATGCTGTTATCCATGGGTCGTTGTCTCATACACGCGCAAGAGACAAGAGCCCATGAATAAAGTTACTGTCTCCATGGACATAGCAATGCCCTACATATAACTGATGTGTACCGAGTAATCATGGGATGTATGGTTTGACTAATAATTGACGAATAGACTAGAAAATAGAAATATTACGAACCTATCTGATTGTATGGTGAACAAGCAGACATTTACAGGAACCACTCACTTGTATTTCAAAAGAACACTTTGTTGAAGGATCTGTATGTTTGTTTTGGGTTTCCTCAATGCATAAAGCTTCTGAACAATGAACTCAAATACCTACAAAGCGACCAAGACATAAAACCAATAGTAAATGTGATGCTCGGCTTTAGGAAAGATAAAAAGCAAGAAAATATATTGCCAAGAAGATGCTGGAATAATTGATTCCCAATTTCCCTATTCCCAATTTCCCAGTAAATGCTTGGCAATAGCAAGCATAAAAGTTGTTTAAGAAAAAAGTAACAACATTTATGCTCAAATTTGTTTAATCTTAGTGATCCTAAGGCCACCTTGGAAACTGCCTTCAGACGAAGCTTTTCCAACTCAGGCTGGACATCTTTCAGAGCCATTGATGTATTCACAACAGAATCGGTAACCACAAACTTCAATTTCTTACTTAGTATCTCTAAAGTTCTCATGTACTCATCATTGACCTGCACGAGAATTAAGCATCAGTTAACACATCAAACAAGAAAATACAGATGCTTAGACAATCTAGGACACAAGATGGATCGCCATAAAGTAGTATGTATTATTATGTACTCCGTATATATATTAAAACATCAAATCCGCAATTTTTTTGAGAGAGCAAAAAAAAAAACTTATTTAGTTGTTCAACTAGCAGCTACAACTTAAGTCTTAGGTGGTGCATGTTGGCATGAGACATTTCACTAGAATATTATTATTCGAGAGATTTTTAGGCACTTGCAAAATAGATTACAAGCTAGACTACTCTAAAAAAAATAAACAGCATAATATTACAACGGACAAAATGAATATCCAATTGAAAGCCTTACTGCAAATAGGAGGGAGATTTGTGCCAGAGGCATTCTATCCAAGGACAGAAACTCCATAACCACCTCCAAATACAATATGCAAAATAAGATACAAAGAGCACTCAATTTAGGCGCCATAACCAATAATTACCTCACCATCAACAATGATATCAACCATCCTTGGTGGGATGATAATATCTTCGACAAATTTGGCCAACTTTGATTCTGCAACCTGTTAAGAAAAAACATACAGCATTATTCAAAAGTGTATAACAGAAGGAATAACATAAAACATCAAGACCTTTTCTGTGATAACCAAAAAAATAAACAAAATTGAAAGCATGAGGAAACCAGGGCAGGGGTATCAAGTTTATTAGCACCATTGAGTGAAAATATTTGCAAATAATATGCTAGATAGCTAATGGATGGGTGTACTAAATTCATGATCATGCTTGCTCTAGTGAGCATTTGCAAAGACAAACCCAAAAAATCTTCGAAATATATACCTTGCGATTCTTCAGCTTCAAACCCATGTCCATTGACTTCTCTTGGAGAACTTTTATATCCGAACTTATAGATCCAATTTCAGCCTATATAGATAGAAATCAAGCATGAATCCACCAAGCAATACCAGCTGAGACTAATACTTGATCATATCAGGAGTCAAAACTTAGCTAGAAAGAATAGAGAATGTTTCACAGACAAAAGTTGGTAAGAGTTCAGAAGAGAGAGGGCGTTTTGAATGACAAAAATAAAAGAGGGATAAGAATGAATGACTACTAAAACAGAAACAGCAAGCATGAGCTGAGCCTAGATACGCTCCCTGGATATGAGGATTACACAACATGGAATGCACTCAATTTTGGGCTGATTTGACCTGAAACCACTAACCAACCTCCCTACATATTGCTCACCTTTAAGCGCAGGCACAGTAAAATTCACTGTACCAATTGCATTCCTGTAGAAATCATTAAGGAGAACTTCGCTAAAAAGTTGTCACGTTACTCACATACCTGAAATCCGCTGAGAAGGGATTCCATCTGTGACAAGATATTATCACAGTCGCGAATTTGATCATGAAGTGATAAAAGATTATCGCTTTCTGTTATATAATCCTGCACAGCTCAAAAAGAACAATCAGAGATCGATCACACAAAATATTGCAAACCAGGGAGAATACGGAACTTTCAAAAAAAAAAAAAAAAACTGTGTTAATACTAGCACAAACCTGAATAGAATCTAGTTCAACTTCTCGTAAGTTTTTCTCAACAGTCTTTGTGTAATCACGTAGTTTAATACCTTTTGAAAGGATGTTAGCTACCACCTGCATAGGAGAAGTTACAATGTTTCAAAATGTAAAATAGTACATTAGGAAAAAATAGCCAAATAACCACTGGCAGTAAATTAAATATTTGCCGCTCAGAAACTAAAATTTCACTAAATGACGAGGTTCACTAGTTCCTAATGTCACCAAAAGCAATCTCAAGATGTGTACAGTTTCATGTGCAAATCACATCAAATCTAGTAGTAAAAAGAAAAGCAAATAACACAATCTGATGATTCGTGATGTCTCACTAAAAGAGAGAGCACATACATCATCATCCTTACATTCTTCCAGTTCATGTTCAAGCCCTTCAAGAGACACGTCATCACTAGGGAAAAAAAACAACTGTTAATTAAACTGAAAAGATGGGAAAGAGATATCAATGACACATTGACAATAAATAAAATTTCAAAAAAAAAAAAAGACACTTGGATTATTTGGACGGAAGATCATGCCAATAAACGAACTTGCTCCAGTCAACCAGGGTATTAGAGTGAATATCTTGCATGGATATAGCAGAAGGAGTCTACTGAAGTTCTTCATAAGTCGTAGCAAGGGAAATATTGAAATTCTCCGCGCAAAAAAAAAACAGTTAGTCATCCAACTCTAGATCACTGACTGCCTCACTCTAGAGGACTATGCCTCACTAGTCACAAGTCACTGCTCAGTAATTTACTTGATAACTTTTTAGAATGCTTATAATGTTTCACATGCGAATACTCTAGCGGTCTCATGCAAGTCTTATTGTGACACAGCTCCAGTTACACACTAATTATCAACTCCTGCGTAGTATCGTATCTAATGGTTAGTGGGTACATCTTACACCTTCGACGTGTGAGAAAGTGTCCTCCTAACTCCTAAGAACCCAGCTGAACTCCTGAAATCAGAATCCTACTCAAGTAGCAGTGCACTCCTCACTCATCCTGCAACCTACATTACTCCTATAATTGCGCGAAGGAAGCATTAAGACGCCTTAATCAATGAAACTCGTCAAAACCAACCAACCTCTAAACTTGAGGGACGGCACATTGCAGAAAAATCGATGCTTAGCCTTTCTATTACTCCCACAACTTTATCCAGCAAATACCTCAAACAATCCAACTTAGAAAAATCATCACATCACATCAACTCGAACAATCAAGAACACCAAACAAAACCCTCAATTCAGAAACCAAAGGTTTGATCTTTTCTATCAGAATTTACGCAATCGTAAACAATGCCAACAAAAGAAAACACAATTAATGGCACCTGAGCAAATCTTCATCAAAGGACAAATCTCCAACAAATGCCCCTAAATCAATCACATCCATTTGCCCATCAACATTTCCTCCTTTAGAAACATCCTATGATCATTACATAACAAAATTGACAAATTTAAATTCTGGGTAATGCAATACATAATTAAATAATATCCGGGTAATCAACCAATCATTAATCAGAGCTCTGAACAAATTAAGGGCGATCAAGAACCCTAATAATTTCTGGGTAATGCATATTTAAATAATGCAATTAAAAGCAAAATCAAAGAGAATGAGTTAATACCATTAATTGATTAGCTGCTGCAATATCAGCCATGGAAATTGATTGAAATGGGACTTCAATGCATTGATTTGGGTGTTTTGTAATTGATTGAAGTTGGGGAAGAAATTAAGATAATGGAAATTAGGGTTTATCTAACTCAAGTGATCTAATTAATGTGTAATGAATGATTGAATTCTGGGATTTGTAATTTAATCGATCAAAATGTGGTCTTTAAAATTGGAGTTTAATTATGTTTGGATGAGCATCTGCATTTCGTGCTGTCACTGCACACACTGTGTTATGCATTCAGGCTGAGACCGAACCTTTCGAAAATGATTTGGGGTCAGTTGATATCCGTTGTATGGCACCGTTTTTGGCGGGTTACGTAAGTAAAAACTAAATTTAAAAGGGGTTTTCTATAAGGTAACCCTAAGTTTTTTCGACTTCTACCAGGTAATCCTCTATTTAACTAAACTTCCAATGGTAACCCTATACTCTATATAATTTAATGAGCATTAAATTATATAGAGT
>JAOWBH010178601.1:0-10177 GCA_028566215.1 Silene coronaria
GCTAAGCACAAGAACGTTAACGATTAGTAGTCAACGAATTGCTCCTTGTGGATCGACCTCGACTACCACACTACATTATAGTTGAGTATTTGTTTGATTAGGGGTAGGCGACATACCCGCTATCAGTAATGTGACTGTTGCAAATGCAGTAATTGACCCTTTAGAGAGACAATTTAATAGCCATTATTACTCTGTCAATTCAATTCCATTCCATTCCATTTATATCACCCTTTTAGTTTTCTAAGAAGTTTCCTTCGTGAACAATATATACGTCTCATGCTTGTAACGAAAAGTATTTAATAATATAGACGTAAAATAGATAATGACTATTTACTGTGATGTTGTGAGTAATTGTTACTTAGCTAGGTTCAATGTTGGATAATCAAGTTTATAATGAATTAGATAATCCCTCTACCCCGAGTATTTGTTATTTACTTTTTCCATTTTTGGTCGTCTCATCCATTTGTTTATCATTTTGTAACTTTAGATGAGTAATTTGATCATCCACTTGTCTAATTGTCTACTTGTCAATTAATGTAACTTTCCACGAATGCCCATCTCCCCTCTCATTTCCTTATCATTGTGTCAAAACTAAAATAGACAAAAAGGAGTAATAATTAATTTGGGATAATTAAGGGAGAAAACAATTAAAAAATATTACACCGATAACAACTAAGAAATCATTCTATGAAACCATAAAACACTCCATTTCCGTTTGTAGCTCTCTAAACACATGAAACATATTTCTAATGGACTTGATTAACTTATAACATTAAATTAAAGAAAACCGAATTGTGAATAATATTAATGGTGATAAAAGTGTCGAAAAGTAGCCCACATGTCATGCTACAAACTACACTTAACTATTATTGAATGAAAAAGAAAAACCTAAAAAAATTTAAATGAAACAATGTACCCCGTGAGTAATCACAAATAAGTGTTTCAAAGAATCTCAGACCACCAAAACCACAGCAAATGAAACACATTCATAACAATAACACCATTAAACAATACTGCTAAATTTCATAATTTTCCAAATCAAACTCAATTTAGAATTAAAGACCCCATCAAGTTTAACTATCACCAGTATCACATGTCAGTACTTGTCGATTTATTTCTCCTGGTAGTCTTATCGCTCTAAAAAAAATACAAATTGGAACAATTCCATTGTTACATGAAGAGAGCATGCCAAAAATAAGATCAAAACCTGTTAAAATTAATACTGCCTTTCCGGCATTTACAATACAAAAAATTGAAAAAACCTACATGCAAGAAATCGATTATGTATAGGATACCAAGAACCAAAAAGTTCAGAGTAGCAAGATATATAGACAGACCTGCAAAACTCGTTAATCGATTGCACTACTAATTAAGCTTTTATAGGTTTAACGTTGTAATTGAACTAACGTTATGAATGACCATGATTAAAAATTTATGTACATAGATATAAACACTATCAGTCGAAGTTAAGAGAGGAATTGTATTGGAAGTAATGCTTGTGTCGTCATATACTCATATTCATATCAATGTTCTCCTTATATACAATAAGTAGCTAGTATACAATTGATGGAAACTACAACCGAAGAATAACAGCAACGAAATCAACTAAGCGCAGCAAGTAAATATTACATTGAAAGAGAGTCGTTTCTTGATATTCCCGAATATTCGAAAGAGATCCAAGCATATCTCAACAGTATACCCTATAGTTTTAATTGAAATGAAAACAATTTAAATTGGCGTGAACACAAAGATAATTCCCATGTAAAGAAAATTGTCTGTAGATATTTTTGGGAAAGATTGAGTGCAGTCAAATATTTAAGAAGGTAAATGAAGGCTAAGTAATAACACCATGAATATACCATCATTTTTGGTGTACAGATTGAGCGCAAGAATTATATTGATAGTAAGTTTAAATTGTACAGATCTTCTCTATGGCTAAGGAGTATTTCGGGTAGTATTTCAATCACATCAATCATTGCAATCATTGACATTTGCATATATCTCGTAATCAGTTTAAATTGTACAGAATTTTTATTTATAATTTATCCGCAATAGTTTGGACAATTTTTGGGTAGAATTATAATCAAATCAATAATTTTAAATCATTTCATAGTGTAAATATTATAGATCTTTTTCTTCTCTTATGTTCACTTGGGCGTGATAAAATCTACGTGAGAGTTAATATGGGGCTGCCATGAGTTTAGTTGTTCCTCTATTATACTTTTATATATAGATATAGATGTTTGGGAAATGTTACATTTTTTATTATAAAGGTAACACTTTATTTCGGATAAACAAAGCCTAACTTTTATTTCAGTTTACTTAAAATAGGGAAAAAAATACATAAGAAAAAAGCACTTTAGTTTTAATATCCCAAATATTTGCTATTTAATTGTTTGAAGGACTCGTTTTTGGAGATATTAATAATTAATAATTTATTATTAAATAAATTGATCTTAAAAGGTACTCAGTATATATTAGTAAGGTTGTTGGGAAAGTTCGTGGTTACAAAATTAAAAATCATAATTAGACTTGTTAAACGGGTCAGATCCAAGGTTGATTCATGCAAATTGAGTCAAAATACTGTTTAGATTGAATACGAGTCAGTGTAATATGATAGAAGTCAAATAGTTTGATTTATGTACTCCTTGAGTCTTTGGTCTTCTTTAATGCACTCTTCTGACTTCTCTCACTCTTATTCACACAGCAATGAACACTCGCCTAGCATTCCCTTCGTCCCATTACTCAACCCTCAATAATGGTATCCCTTAGTGTACCTCCATACAAATTATGCATACAAGTAATTTCACTATTCTAAAAGATGAAAAATGTGAACTTACGAATGCCTATAGAGGAGTGAACTTGAATAGTGATGCGTGAGCCTTATAGGTGAACGCGGGCAGTGGCAATGACCATGATTTACTAGTCTAATGAATCTCAAAGATAATGGAGAATATAAAGAACCGAGTAAATGTGCTGTCAGCCAGTCAGCAGGCATAAAATCTTTTTATTTTTCTGAATTTTTCAATTTCTTGTCATTTGGGCTCTGTTATAGGGGTCGGGTAGGCGACCGGCCGCCGGTCACCCGGCTGGCGAAGCAATTCTTTACACTTTGTTGTTTTTCCAGTGTTTTATCGTCCTCAATGCCGGTTGCCGGCCTACCGGCTGGCAGTCTCCTTCCCCCTTCAAATTCTTAAGTTTCTTCCCCATGTCCTCTCGGTCGGTGGGCCAAATGCCAACCAACCGACTCCTGGCCCTTCTCCTATCTTTTTCTTCAAACTTGGACATGCCTAGGAGCCGGTCATCACCTTGGCGGTCGCCGACGATCGGCTGTGGGAACATGTGCCACACTTAGCCAATTTTTCATCATTTTAGACTTTTCTCTTTGGTCAAATCCAATTGTTCTTAGCGCAGGTCTGTGTCACGACTGCCGGGCACCCTTCTAGGAGTGCATTTCACTTGTTTTCCTCATGATTTCACCAAGTAAGATCCCAATTTGAGTTCCAACTCTTCTCAATAGCAAAATAAAAAAATTCCTTCGAAACTTGATAAAGGAACTGGTTCCTTACCCTCTCCACTCAAAAGTGCGCAATCGTTGACACGCAACACAAACAATGATTTATAACTCAACTTAGCAAGTGGTAAGTCAAGGTTGATCCTTGGGACGGTTGAATCATTCTACAAGCGAGTGGAAAAAGTAAGCGATAAAGATGTCTATGGTCACAAGTCACTTGGGTTTATATAGAGAGATGTTTTAAAACTACTCAACATGAAATAAGAAGCAAGTAATTAAACAAACAATGATTAACAAGAGATAATATCAATAAGAGAAATGAACTAGGGTGTTTGGGTTCATATGGGTCGATTAAGGTAAGGTATGGTGTTAAGTCTCATACATGTGAATGGGTTCTAGTCGGACTATGAGCCAAGTCTCTCGGTCTAAAGGCTCTACCTAGGTCAATTGGGGTAGCTCTCGTGTATTCCCGTCCAACCCACCAACATAGTGCATGGTCTAACACAACTACGACTCTCGATCTTATAGAAGTGTTGAACAAATAGAGATTCATACAAGTTTTCTCAAACAAGCATTTTACCAAATGTCATATGTGCACACGTTGAAACAAGGACCCAAATACAAGTATAATACTAAAACACCGAAGATAAATCCTTTAATAAAACCCCATAATCCCCCATTTGCACAAGTCGTTAATTGTCCACCTAAATAAGCATAAAAGACGGGAATTCCGCCTCATTCGGTTCCTTTCCTACAAAACACATTAAATAGGGTATAAATGCAAATAGGAAGCTTTTGGCCATAAAACCGACTATTAAAGAGACGAAATACATGCAAAATAAGGCTAGTTAGGGGGTATAAAATACGTAAATTATAACCACATCAAATATCCCCAAACCGAACCTTTGCCCATCCTCGACTAAAGAGGTGAACAGACAACGACCTTTATTAAAATACTCCTAATAGCATATCTGATACAAGGCAATAGCTGGCCTTGCTCCGCCCTTACAACTCACAACAAGATATCCATGATTTGGAGTTTATAGATTAGTTAAATACGAAATTTTGAACCAAATTTGAAATGATTTGATGGTGATTTGAGTGAATTTGGTGGTGAAAATTTGTATTTGAGGGAGAAAAGGGGTTTATTGTGTTTGTTGTTATTGTTGTTGTTGAAGAAGAAAGGAAATAAAGAACTGGGGTAAAATAGACTCATCTCGGACAAGTCTAGCTGCTACTCGGACGAGTTGTGCCTATCTTGGACATGACACCAGCCATCCCGGGCGGGATCTCGAGCATGAATTCTGCTCAGGAAAGAGGTATTTGTCATACTCGAGACAACCACTGTCTCGAGCGAGATTGTGCTATCTCGGAAGAGAGACCCACTATCTCGACCGGGATAGCACACATGAACTTCTCCTCTTCTTGAATTCTCTTATCTCGAGATAGGGAGTATCTCGAGCGAGATATCCCTAATGGCCATCATATTTGCCTCAGTCCGATTCTTTTGTATTTGTTCATCCGTTCTTCCTAGTTGGGCACTTTGATGGCGGCAATCCGAGCCAATCCATCCCAACACTAGGTCTTTGCTCCTACACAAACATTACACACATCAAAAATCCCTCCCTCATATTCTCTCATGCAAAAATAATATTACAAAGGCACAATGTAATAAATTCACATTAGCATACAAGTTAAAGAGTTATACTATTATACAAATGTTGGTTTAGGGAGGACTCCATCAAACTCTCATTCATTGTCATGATGATGGGGGAAGAGCTAGGATGTTGTTGACATTGCTCAACGTCCAATGAAAAAAGTCAAAAATTTGTTCGCTTTCCATGTAAAGATCCCATGAAGTCTTGGGCATGCATTCCTCATCTCTCGCCGAAAGTCCCATATTGAAAAAGTGTAGTTGATATGGACTTAGCAATTGTTGATGGAGGCTTTTTGGCATAACGGTTCCAATATAAGGGTTGTATAGCCCCTCAAATTCATCATGCTAAAGCCCATTGACTTGCTCTAAATTCCCCTCCATTGGGTGTATATCATGGTTGAACACAACCAAAGCGTTTGAATCATCAAAGCTAGAATCTTGGCTCAAACGCCTACACCTAGCTTTGATGATTCAAACGCTTGGCTCCTTTTCACTTTGATTAGAGGTTCCCACAAGAAAGCAAGGCTCATCTAGGCTTGGCGTCTTCATGGTCTTGACCAAGTTAAAAGTTACTTTCTCGTCTCCTACCTCCAAAGTCAACATCCCATTATGCACATAAATAATCGCTCTGGCGGTGTGTAGAAATGATCTTCCAAGAATTATTGGTATATTAGCATCTTCCGCCATCTCCACGATCACAAAGTCCACCGGGATAAAGAATTTTCCATCTCTTACCGGTACATCCTCTATAACTCCCACGGGTCTTGTTGTTGAATGATCTGCCATTTGAAGTGTCATTCGTTCTTGTACATTTAAGCTCTCCCATTCCTAACTTCTCACACACTGAGTATGGCATAACACTTATGCTAGCTCCAATATCGTATAGAGCTTTGCTTATTTGGGTGTTACCAAGGGTGCAAGAAATACAGAAGATTCCTGGATCTTTTAGTTTTGGTGGTGAAGTTTCTTGAAGGATTGCACTACTAGTGTCGATGGATGCGATAGTTTACATGACTCTACATGTTCTCTTCTTTGTAAGGATGTCTTTCATGTATTTGGCATAAGTCGGAACATGTGTGATGAGTCCCGTGAAAGGAATAGAAACTTCCAAGTTCTTCACGATTTCCATGAACTTTCCTAATTGCTTATCCACTTTTGGTTTTAGTTGGCGACTAGGAAAGGGTATCTTCTCCCTTTTTCTCATCTTCCAACCTTCTCTTCTTTGAATTGTCAATCTCATGACTTGAGGTATTTCTCATTGCATCTTCTTTTCTAGATATTTCCTTGTTCAAACCATGTTTTTCCAACTCCTTGTCCAAGACACTCTTCTTCTTCTTCATAGCCTCACCAATAACAACATTGTCTTTAGTTGGCATCATCAGACTCTCATATTCCTTTCCGCATCTCATTATAGCATGAGAGGTCTCATGTATTGGTGGATTGCCGTAGAGTGGTAGTGTCCCATTTTGCCTTTGAGAATTAGATGTTGCCATTTGGGCCATTTGCGTCTCAAGCATTTTGTTATGAGCTAAGATGTTGATTGCGATGTCTTTAGCTTGACTATCTTTTTTGCATTTGGGCAAAAAAGTCTTGTTGGTTCTTTTGCATTTGGATGACCGCATTTTGCATGTCAAAATTCATGTTATAATTTAACGGTTGTTACATGGTGAAGTTGTTGGTTTTGAAAGCCAAATTGATTTCGATTTTGGTTTTGTGGCCTTTGGAATTGTTGGTTATTTTGAACTTGGTATTGGTTCCTTATTGCTGGAGATACGTAGGGTTGGTATTGTGAGTTTTGGACATCCGTGCTTCTATAAGAGAAGTTTGGATGTTACTTGGTGTTCTCATTATATAAATTCGAGTACGGGGTTCATTGTCGATAGGCTTGAAAAATATTGACTTGTTTTAGGCTACCTCGACATTCATAAGCTTCCTGTCCAAGTGTTCCACGACTTTCACAAATTCCATTGGGTATTGAGGATGTCATAACCATGGCATTGACTTGTTGCGTGGCTCCACGGTTTGATGAGCAAAAAGCTTGTGTGGCTTATGATATGGCCTCCTTGAATTTGATGTTCATTGTGTCCATGTGGGCATTGAGTTGTGCTCCAAAGTCGGCACTCAATTGGGTAATGGAATCCACATCATTCTTTCCCCCTCTTTGAGCTTTCCTTGGTCGGCTATATTGTGAATTATAATTTGCCATCTCCTCATGTAACACCCCACTTACGAAAGAGCCTTCAATAAGACCTTCCCTAGCAATCAAGGGCGCCACAGTCTCGGTTACCCGAGATAGTATATCAAGTAGACCATCCAAGAACAATTTATTAAAAACACAAGGTTTAATGATTACAACGCAAATCCAAAAATACCAAAGTAATCCAACAATTATCCAAAATGAAAGTGATAACTAAATAAACAACATCTAATCTCTGCGGAAGCTACTCGATGACTCAGCTAGGTGATTCCCATTCTCGTCCCATACAACTCAACTATGATCACTTGCTAAAGGCATTTCTCACCATTCGCCGACAATATCGAAAGGATCACAACAAAGCAAAAGAAACAAAAAAGCAAAAAAGAAACAAAAAAGCAAATTCCAACAAGTCAGTACTTCATTCCAATAATCAACCATCAATAAAACATAATTAAAAAAGGTACAACCGTCATAACTTTCCTCTAACTCCACGAACCAACAAATGGATTACCTATGGCAACAGGTAATCCACACCGCCAGTGGGGGACCGCAACCAATCCCAACCTAAGCCTCGCTCATCGCAAGAAGCGTACCCAGTTCCTTAATGTGCACATCCCTCTTGTGATAAGAGTCACAAAGGGCGAATCATGGGGGTGAGAGCCATCTCCCAACAATGGCCTCACAATCAGCATATCCAACACTACCAGCATCATTATCAAAGCCGTCATCATCATCAAAACCATCATTATCATAAACATCACAATAAACACAACCAAACATCAAATCACAATGACAGTAATTAGGTAGGGAAACCCTACCTCTATAGCAACCCCACAAGTCACGAAAACAAGGCTAGAAAGGCTCTTCTACGAAGTCGTCACCTATAATAATCATAAAATTGCTATTACTACCACCATACCACAATTACGAGAAATCTCCAATCCAAACTGATTTGGGGTTTAGCAATATAAACAAAATGAAGAATATAAGAACTTACGCTACGATCAAGGATCGAGAAGATGAAATCGCGACAATGGATGATTAATATTCACTTGAGTAGAGATTAGAGTGATTAAGAGATGATTATAAAATAATTAGGGTTCTGAAATGTTTAACTGCCGGCTTAAGTATATATATAATCATCCCTAAATCCGCCTAATCCACTCGCTCGGTTTCTGCTAAATTAAAAGGCACTCGATCGAGTGCATGAACCACTCGACTGAGTACAACCTACTCGGTCAAGTACCTCGCGTACTCGGCCGAGTGCACACACATCAGAAGCCAACTAAGACTGCCTCGACCAAGTACTCGATCGAAACCAAGTACTCGGTCGAGTACACGCTGCACTCGATCGAGTGTGCTCAACTCGATCGAGTTCTTAAACACAAAAATACAGAGTATTAAAGTCTTCCCTCCTTAAAATGAATTTCGTCCCCGAAATTCGCATCCGCTCTGCACTAACTCAACCGACAACGCCTTCCTCAATAACATAACTCGCAATATTGCATCAACCACAGTATAGCTTACCCTTTCACATTCTAATGCTTAATTTGCATTTGTTTGTATAGAACTTGCTCTTCCTCTTGTCGGGAAGCATCCTTTCTTATATATATGGATTAGTCCTAACAGCGTTGTGCGCATAATAACAAAATAAGAGTGCACGAAGCGAATGCGCACATACCTTAAAATTTTACAAACTAGGACAAAAAAGTTTCATCCCCTTGTTTCATTTCTAGTTGAGCACAAAGGTCGATCAGAGGTTCGAGCGGATTCATAGTGCGATCAGTCAAAGAATGCGCGCCAACGAATCTCATTCCCAAATTCCCCTTATTTTTTTCTTTTTAATCCAATAATTAATTGTAGATTTACTCATCTATGTATATCAGGCCCGACGAGCGGTCCATGGATCATAATACTGTCAAATACCGTCAACACTTGCAACACCACACCGCTAACACTGTCCTGCTAACATAGTGCTTACTAAAAAATTCAATACCTATACAATCCGCCAAGCAAGAACGACTACTGAAATGGAATGTTACATTCTACCACCCTTAAAATGAACTTCGTACTCGAAGTTCTCTCACTCTCAAAACTACCAATACCTTAACAATTATACACACTTACCCCTTTATTCCACAATTTCAATCATTCTCACAATAGTAATACCGCAAACATCACCAAATAATTAACATCACGGGTACCACTAATGCTTTCAACGAATACCACGAGTACCATATTAACACTCAAGTCTAATACTTGAATCTACAACTAAGATCCACCATGCTTTATGTTTAATAATACCTCAATAGCACAACTAAACAAACGAAATATATTTATTAAATTTAGGGCCATCGCCGCAATATAGCATCCTACCCCTCTTAAGAGAAATGTTACTTCCTCGTAACCCAACCACCACTAGGTCCTTAACTTTTCATTTTATCCTCTCAACCCTGACTCAATGATAACCGGTTATCGCCTTAACATCAATAACATCGGTGAATACTCCCGTATCTAATACTCTCTAACAACTTAAGTATCTCCAACCATTCCCCCACTACCTAGCATTTACCACAAAATCATCAACATAATTCACTAATGTAACTCTCTAACATCACCGCACGATAACATTTTTCTCTATTCACGCACCTATCCACAGAACATATTTCACTACCCAATATTGTTACTGATGAGCCGGAAATTGTCATCGTTTTCCGCCACCAAAACAAATAAAAAACTCGATTAAAAAGTAGTATAAACGAGTGTCGAATCACGGAGATGGTGTGGGTTTCTACTCGGCTCGTTCGGA